>VCRD01000897.1:0-14131 GCA_006783055.1 Trinorchestia longiramus
CTCAAATGGTGGCAATATAATACTCATTTTTCTAAGTATCACTACTTAAATATCCAACGGTAGTTTGACAATAAACAGCCTACATCAACACAATTTCAAATTGAGAGCCCATACTGGTGCTCACAAATCGTGCCAATTTTTTGGAGAACTATGCGAATATTTTCAAACTGATTTAATGGTAATTTCTTCTTATGTTATTAATTATCATAAGAATAATATATTTATAATTGATTCTATACTTTTAAACTTTTTTTTCAATCCTATGTTTCCTTTAGTCTATTGCTTCACTCGGCGTTGTACATTTTCATCGGGTACTCCTACCGGTCATTTTGACAAATATGATACGTTCGTTGATTTGACAAAGTGTGCCGAAATTAGGATGCACTAAATTTTGTACGCTGATACATAATATGATTACATCATTGTTTCGGTTAGTTTTTTACTTTAATGGGTTTGTGCATGCGTTGCGTAAAATTAGTCTAATATCGTAGGTTTTCAGCATGCATGTTAGTTCTTTAGTTTAAATAGTATTTTGCTAACGTCTCAGTACATTTTCGTGGTGGTCGGTTTTGCATCGCTTTTGTCCGTTCCATCCCGTAAGTGGACTATTCTTTGGATGTAAATGTAACTTAATAATAATCAAATGTAGTTTTTCTGACGTACTTGTCACTCGTTTCTCATATGAGTGCATATATTGAAGTGCTGTATTGTATCATACATAATGTAACTGCACTACGTAGTTGCAGAATAAATTACAAATATTGATAATCCAACTGTGTACGAAGATTCCTTAAGTTCCCCTTGCTTGTCTGTTTTATTCCTGTCACCATATAGTTGGGTACTCACCCTCCTCAAAAGTGTTCGATAGGGGAAAAATTCGAATATACTGGTATTTCAAGTTCGATTTTTTACTCGATTAATACTAAAATTTACAATCTTATTTATAGACTTATCAATCTTTAATTGAGTCATATTTCACTCTACTACCATACCAATAAATAAATTTTTCTTAGTTCGATTATAATGATACAAAGTCACAGTACTGCGAGAGCTAATGAGCCGTTCGACGTGAACCTGTACTGGTGTATTTCTATCATCCCAAAACTTGTTGTGGTAGAAATATGTGTATGATGTTTTTACAGTTGGGTGCTAAAAGCCGGTCATAAACAAGTATCGGATCTAATTCACCGCAAATTGAGTTTGGCCATGCATAGTGTATAAATTTCAGTCCTGAACATTTTGTCCTGTAAAGATGCTACTGTAGACATTCTTTAGCGGTTGCACTAGCTAATCCGTCTACAATGAAATCAATATAAGAGATGGGAAAGCAGTTTGCCTTCAAGTGTAACACACTTTTCATGTTTAAATAGATCTCTACTTAAGCAAATCTTAGAGAAGTAAGCGGTTCTGCTGTAAAAGTATGTAATGAAGTTAATGTCTTTCAGGTACATGGTATTTGACTCCTTCAACTCCTTTCATTCTCACTGCTTGGGTTGGATGTGTTTAGTGCAACTCGTTGTGTCTTCGCTCTATTTCCTTTCCTATGTCGCTTCTATTTCTTCAGATTTCCCTGATAAAATCCTAATGATCCAAACTTTCAAATTTTCTTAAGTTTACGATGACGATTGCCTATGTCGTATAGATGTGGGATAATGTTAATTGCTCCTGAATTTAGAGTAATGTCCGTGCTTCAGGAGCCGAAAGACTGGTGCGTCATCTGCACAAACACGGTGTACCCATAGCCATTGCATCGGGCAGCTCTCAGACCAGCTACGATCTTAAGACGACGAATCACAGGTAAGAAAATTTTTTCAGATTTTATAAAATAAATACTTTAATAGTAATGTAGCATTCTGTTCGGAAGCATAGCCTTTTCCAAAAAAATTGATAACTGTTCAATAAAGCCCAAAGCGGGGATTCGGTTATCCCTTGTTTTATAAATTAAGCCTCAAACACGTATGGTGCACGGGTAATCTGCCCTGGATTATCAGCTGTTATGTGGCTGAACTAGCTAAAAAATTATTTTGTAAGCTAGTCAGCACACTTGACTTAGTGCTCCTCGAGAGCGAAGAGGCTCCATTAGCTCTGAGGATGAAGGGCATGCAACACCCTTGTCAACGTACATGTATAGGTACGTTGCTACATAAACGATCCCGAGATGCATGTCCCAGAAATTTACTGTTTTTCATACATTTTTTGGCACAAGAGCAGCTGATATTTCATTCCAGCAAAGACAATTGCTTTTATCTATTTTTCGTTTTTTGAACAGTCTCCGTAAACGTAGGGCTCCTTTCACCTTATACTGATAATAGGTAGTCTCGCATTTTCCTTTCAAGTCAAGAGTGGAGCAAATTATATAGATCATTTAGAAGCACGAGCTCCTTAAATTTCTCCGTCTTGTCTTCTTTTCCCTATGTTATTTGCAGGAACAACTCATTGCGATAGAGTAGCGGCTGCATTGAGTTTAGCGAGGCTTGAAATCTTCATATCACTTGATAACGGAGGAAGTCCGCACGTAGGTCATGCTGCGACCAAGGAGCCAGCGTATATATCGTGTGAAATAACATTTATCGACTTCTGTAATAAGAGTAATAAATTTTACACGGATCACCAGTGTACTGACAGTATAATTCTTAGGGTCTGCTATAAAAATATTGTAACTTTTGAAAAATCCCGAGTATCTACGTGTCAGGGGTACCGGAAAGTTCTGTCCTGATTTT
This sequence comes from Trinorchestia longiramus, assembly GCA_006783055.1. Lineage (NCBI taxonomy): Eukaryota > Metazoa > Arthropoda > Malacostraca > Amphipoda > Talitridae > Trinorchestia > Trinorchestia longiramus. Next base: position 2,721 of record VCRD01000897.1, read on the forward strand.
TGTTAGGAATAATAATTGAAAGAAATATTACTGAAAAATCTTTATTGCTCAACAAAATAGTCACCATCATTAGATATAGCCTTTGTCCATCTACTTAGGAGCTTTTGAATCCCTCTTTCAATCAAATTAACATCTTTGGAAGAAATAAAGGAATTAAACTCCGCTTCAAGCTCGTGAACATTAGTGAAACTTTTTCCGCTGATGAATGGGTCTAGCGTTATCGTGTTGCAAAATGACTTTTCCTGTTCACTAGAGAGAACATTTTTTACGCAATGATGTATTTAGACGTTCGAGTTGCTGACAGTAAAAGTCTGCAGTCACAGTTTCTCCTTGCAATAACGCAAAGTTAAAGGAAAGAAAAAAAGGACAGGACTTTCTGATACCCCTAATAGTTGGATCTTAAAAACGTTTCATCCTCTTCAATCCAATGTATGTTGTATCCTTTTAACGAGTTAAATACATTACGCATATTAGAACTAAAATCTTATTGCCTTTGGCAGAGAGTTTATGAAGCTCTTCAGCCACAAAGTCCTGTCATCCAGCGACCCAGAAGTGAGAGCTGGTAAGCCTGCGCCCGACGTCTTCTTAGTGTGCGCTAGAAGGTTCCCCGACACTCCTGACCCAAGCAAGGTGAGGCGATGACAGCTCAGTGAAGTCATAGTGGACATTAATGGAAGTGGTAGTTGGGTCCAGGATTAATGGCTTTCAAATTCAACTACCCTCAAAATGAACAGTAAAAATTTCTTTCGAGTCTTTATTAATATCAGAGTAAATAGGAGGGTTTGCGCGCTGTAAAGGCGAAGATGCCCTCAACAAGTTTTGAGTAATCGCCATACATAGTTTCCAAAGGGAAAATTCCCATAACATCATTAATTATGTGCATATCAACATGTTCTTGGTCACATTTTGTAGGATAGCTACTGAAATTAAGCTAGGCTGTGATATTTCGGTACCCTAAAAAACGGACATTTTAACTAGTGGCGTTTTCGCCCTCGTGACACTGAGAACCCCATTACACGTCTCATAATGTACTTTTTGAGTACCGAGGTCACTGTAGGAAGAGCCGATTGTTCACAAGGCGAAATAGTTCATTAATTTACGACTCTTCGAAATGTCTACGTTCTCCATACAGTTTTCGGGTCCTGTTCTGCCTGAAAGTCTCTGTTGAGACTAACGGATCAAGCGTGCAAGTATGTAGTTGTAAAGTAATAGTGGGTATTGTAAAATTATTTGGGTAGAAGGGAGCGATACCAGCTGCAGACCAACGAACAAGAAGTATTTAATAGTGTAGGTGAAAGCATGACAGCCCGAGCAGAGCAGATGAGAATGATTTTCCAACATCATCGAGTCTATCGAAACCGATGGCTGAGCCGACGGTGTTTATAGTTGAAACATGCCTGAAGGAATATTCGTTTCAATATGCTTTGAAATATCTATCGACAAGTTGAACTGTATGGCATTGACACTATTTTCAAAGGAATTAACCGACTCATTATGCTCGTCTTTCGGACATAACAAGTCATCTTCGAGAAATAACATTGCGATTGTGGAAGGCTTATAAATATTTTGTTTCTCAACGCTGATATCAAATTAACCACTTAATTGCATTGTAACTAAAATTAATTTCATTTGCTAAGCTACATCAAGTTGAACTAACGTCTAGTTTAGGCAGTGTATATTATTGCAATATTTGCTCTGAATTGAGGCTATGGAAATAAGCTAAGCATATTGTCGCGTTAATTTAAGTGTAGTCCATTTACAGAAGCAATCACCCCCGCAAACAAATTTCTGGTCGTACTCGACACCTGAGGTACGAACTTTAACTCGAACCACTATTTCAGTGACGATCAAAGTTCTGAAATTAAATGAGATGTGTTACAGTGTCTGGTGTTCGAAGACGCTCCTCTGGGGGTGGAGGCGGCAGTCGCAGCGGGCATGCAGTCTGTGATGGTACCTGACCCTCGCACCGACAAGAAGTTGACAGAGAATGCCACGCTAGTCTTGTCTACCCTGGAGGATTTCAAACCAGAGCTCTTCGGTCTTCCAGCATTTGATGCTCAAGAATAATTCTCTGCTATTGCCTGGTTAGTGGGGTTTTATGTAGAGATTAGTGTTCCGTTCACGCAGCTGTTAGCTCATAAGGCTGGGCTTTAAATGGGGTCGTCATTAACACACGTCTTTCTTCATCTCAATTTATGAAACATTAATATCACCATGCTGTGTAACAGAAGCTACAGGGTTTTTTGTCATGAACACCAGTTCGAGCATTCCTACCGAAGAATACCTAATCGTTAAGATCACTTCAATTACTTTGAATCATGGTCAACGTAATTATTTATGCAATAACTCGAAACAGACGCTCTGGGTCTAAATACTCCCTCATACTGCGCTAACGGAGACTGAACCCGTTGAGAATTTTTATTTTATAAGTTAATTTCCACGTAATTGACATTTGATAAATATATATAAATTTATACGTCTCGCATTAACAAAGTAATTACATATTCAAAATATTGCAGTTTTTAATGTGGGATATTTTCATAATTTCGTTAAAAAAATGTATTTTTATGTGAACTATGAAGTTGATTGATTATTTGTAACGTGTTATTTCGTTCTAACTCATGAGCAGAAAGAAATAAATGATTTTGTAAATATTATTTATTCAATGATACTTTTTCTCTAGAAGTAAGTTATACTACATTCATAATGAGAAGAGCAACTTAAAACACTTCACTTCCAAGAAGCACGCATTCCGCTTCAGCGACATGGCCTAGCAGGTTTCATCGATTAGACATATTCTCAGACCCCAAAAAAAAAAAATTGCACGATAGTTTAAATTATTTCACACGCGTGTCACAATGCATCCGCAGTTAAGATTAAAGGGAATGATAAATACTCTCATAACCAATTATTCTTCTTGAAAAGAAAAACAGCTCGAAAGGGTTCATTTGTAACAGTTATTTTCCTGCTTTTTTTTCGTTTAACCCGCATAACCATCTCCCCTTCCCCGAGTCCCATGTACACAAAATTTCATAACTACTCCATTACACACGATAGATTGAACATTCAGACGAATGTGCAAGCAAATACTGAAAGGTAGGGAAAGGTGCATGCCTTTATCAGATAATATTTAAATGACTAAAGCTTTACACGATGATTTTCAGCGACGTTATTAGCTAACTATATGTGTTATAAAATCAACACGATACTCGAATGAAAGTCCTCATACTGCAGGACTGAGACTAAAAGAGGCACTCGCTCTAAAGGAGGTCACCTTGCACCGAAAAATTAAAAAAAGGAACGCGATTGGGCCTCAGTAGGACTTCGCTGAAATAACGCATCAGCTACTTCACCCATCAGGCGAGGAAGAGATGTGAATAGGCCTACTTGACTAATACCTTCCACATCATAATTAACAATTATCTGCCGTACCCTCTTGGAGCATCCTGAGAAGACAACCTCCATTAGCCCACTCTAGGCAGTCCCACTCATTCCTGGAAATTGCTTCACCCAAAAGTTAGTGCTAGGAAAAAGTTCTTCCAATATTTTGAAACCCAGTTTTAATTCGTTTGTGCAACATCAACAAAATACAATACCTTGGTTCTTTTAAAAAATTTAAAACTGATAACGTAGAGCCAATTAGTGAGTTAACAAAATTATGTGGCCCAACACCACCGAACGAAGAAACGACAGAGACTACAGCTCCTCAAGCCAAATAATTCTCGACGTCCTCACCTATAGCTTAACGACGCCTTCGAGTGTTTTGGTCGACTTCGGGGAGCAGAGCCACTTCATCGTCAGATCCTTTCTTGGCGGCTGTAAACAATTTCAATGAAGAAATTAACATTCTTACTTAGTAGATAATGATGAATTGTTTACTTTATAAATAAAAGTAAAAAATTAAACTTCCAAATGCCCAGTCGAAATTATTTGCGAATTTCATAAATTTACATATGTGATCGACAATGTCTCTCTACCTCTACTCTTTCTCTCTACCTTTATCTCTATACTTTTCTCGACTTCTACCTCTACATTTATATCTCTCTCTATCTGTGTTTGTCCGTCCCATTACTTCCCATCTATTACTGAAGAAAAATTATTGAACTGAAATCAGAACGGGTATGCATGCATTACAAGCATTGTATGGTGGATACCAAAGGCGCCGCATCACTATAAAATACTCATTTTTTCCGTTATTAGCTTTCTTCTCATATACGGCCTTGTTATCGGTATATACGGTACAGAATAGAAGTTCTGTATACATTCATGGAAATATCCAGATGACAGTACCACGGGTAAAGGTAAAATATATATTTTGTTTCACCGGTCCTCAATTTTATCACTTAAATCAAGTAATTTCAACAGGTACTATCAGGGCCATGTTATCGGTAGATATGATACAGAATTAAAGTTCCGTATATATGAAAAGCATTCATTTAAAACACAAAAATTTATCTCGAATCTTTAACCCATTTATCTTTAGAATAATTTTAAAATAAGCGTTAAATATCTTGAGCATAATTTTAAAATCGCAAAATCTGAACCGTGGAATTTTCACAGGTACTGTCTAATACCTTTTATATTATCACTATCATAGAAGAAAGTGGAAAAGAGTCGGTGCGTATATTAGCACACCATTGAATCTTTCAGTCAAGGAGAACATTGAATGCGTTTATGAGCCTAAATAGATCGCACCTTTTTTGGCTGCCTTGGCTAGTTGCTGTTTCTTCTTTTGCGCAGCAGCAATTTCAGTACGTCGTTCGCGCCGTTTGCGCAATTGGAAGGTTAGAAAATTCCACATCATGTACGCCTGCAGTGCACATACGGCTCCCAGACTGAAATACCTGAAAGCAAGAAAATTTCCTGACTTACAATATACAACTCATGGGGCGCAATATAAGAAATCACGTGCGAGAAGTTATACAACGAATTTGGCAGATGCACATAATCGAGTAAATGACTTCAAAATATTATAAAAAGATACGAGTTCAACGAAAAACACGATGCTTGTTTGACGGTGCGCTGGACCCTATCGTTGCGCCAGAAATTATGACGATCTCAGCTAATTCGTTACGACCACATTTGGTGAAGTATTGTGTTAGTAAACACCTTTAGCTTTCTCTTATTTTTTTGAGGGGACTTCCATTCAGACGATATAGGGTGAAAGAAGATCTTTCTATCAAATTTTTAAAAACATACTTTTTTATTTGTGCAGATCAAGTCAGGTTCGCCTTGAAAAACTCAAATTGAGCGTTAAATGCTAGTCCCGAAATAGGTAAACAGTCATTTCGATTAGATGGTTTAATATCTGAGTGCCGTAAGCAATGCATCACCACTGGAATAAGAAATTGCGCAACGAAGCTCACTCTTGGCGATACATACTTCCGATTCCGTCACAAATGAAGAACTATAACAAATCAAAGGCTACGAACCTGATGAGCGCAGAGTTGAAGTTGCCGGTGGCTAAGTCGAGGCCCTGAGTAGGCAGGGAGCCCAGGCCGAACACGAAGGTTATGATTGCAACGATGAGCGACACCAGTCGCAGACCAACAAACAAGATGTTGTACACCTTGAAACCTAAAATATATTGGAATTAATATTCCTCATTAACGGTCATCCAACGATCACTTCAGTCATTCCTAGGAATGAATCAAGCAAGATGGAAAACGCTTCGAAACATAAGAGCCAAAATTATGTATTGGTATTTACTACAATTGACATGAACAAGTATAATCCAGAAAGAGGAGTTTCGCATTCATTTTAGAGAGAATACACTTCATCAAGTGTTAAATATGCAACACGAAAGTTTTCTAGGAGTGTAACTATGCGGAAACTCCACTGAGTTTCAAACTATCATTTCACTATGAAGTCAATATACGACGTTCCATTTCAAATCATAAAATGCGTGAACAATTATGGCCAAGACAAAGTTTATTAGAATTCCTCGAAACTAATTGCATTCAACTTTTAAGAAGAGGCCAAATAATCGTATTTTACACAAGTAAATACTCATTGATATGAATACAATACTTTACACTCTAAACACGCATTCAGTACACAATTCAAGTGCAGCCAAGGACGCTAAATCAAAGTGAAAAGCAAACTGGAACATCTTCCAGGCATGTTACCTAAATTGCATCATACGTCGGTTGGACACATGAGATAAAAAACTTGACACAATTTCTATAAACCAACACAACCCACAAATTAAGTCCACAAAACGAATACCAAATACATTGTAGCAGACCTTTATACATCAATGACACGGTTTCGAGTACTACTAATAGACGTTAAAATCAAGAAGTGCGACTTATCAGGGTATCAAAATCAGGAAATTCTGAAATGACCATAAATCGCAGAGTAAGCCCCACCCAATACGTTAAGGATCAATACACCGCCTTAAACCATTTAACGAGTGAAATTAATCACCTATTTCAAATTAAAAACCTTAAATACAAACACTGACACTTGAATAGTAATATATTGAATTCCATGCAAAAAGTAGCCGTGTAAAGTTCGGAAGTGAGGTGTTTTTAACGTGTGCCAAATATATTAACTTAGCGGAGTGAAATTCAAATGAATTACATTTTATTAGGAGAGTAAAATGCATAGAACCAAAAGTGAGTGCAAGTTTTACGGACCTTAATGCAATGCGAAACTTCAAGACAGTTCAAGCTATGAATTTAGTCCACATTTAACATGGGTACACTAAGTGCAAGTTACTGGTGAAGCTACCGTATTTGCTGAAACGACTCCTCAGCCGTGCAGCTGTAGTCCAAGAAGGATGTTAACAAGAAGTAGATACCAGTTACTTTTCTTAACTTGGAATAGGAATTTCTTCCGAAATACGAGTACTTTTGTTACTTGTACCACAGTAAATTTGGAAATATTGCGAACAAATTTACGAAACCCCACAGGCGGAACACTATACTATCAACATGAAAATCTGAACTGAAATTGATTAATTCTTGAAATTTCACAGAATACGATATCGTCTGAAAAATCGATTTGAACAAAATCAATAAAAGTTATCCCTGACTAACTTTGACAACAATTTAGAATTACAGAACAAACTCACTGAACGAATGCTAAAAAATAAAAACCCAACGTATTCATGAGCTTTCATCGCAATTCAATTACAATCATTCGATTCAAAATTAATTGCACTTCAATGATAATTAGTTGATCGAATAATTGCATACTTCATACACAAAATCGAGGCAATTAAATTCATAAAATATTGATAAACCATCATTAAACCTAATTCAATGATAGTCATAGCATGTTAAAAATTCAGAGAAGAGACAGGACAAAAACTTCAGCGTTTCATTCCAAAAGAATTAAACTTACTTTGCTGGGAGTACTTGGTGAGCTCAGCGAAGTGCAGCAGACGACTGGCATGGAGCGTACCCTCACTGACATAGTGAAGCACCAGCAGCACCACACCCAGCCGCGTCAGGCTGTTTCAACATAACTTCTTCATTTGTTTTTGAATCTCCACCGGTATTAAAATTTTGGTGACCACTAAGTCCGCTAAGAGGGTCTCAAAGTTGTGCTGCCATTTCTACAAGATGTAACGCATATTTTCGTACAATATTTGGCCTTCATGCACAAACAATGCTGCTAGAGGTAGCCTTTGTAATAAATAGAGTACTCCTTGCAGCAGCCTATGAAGTCCATACTATCTCATTGACATAACAAAATGAATTTTTAAACCTACATAAAAACCAGACACTGCGCTTTTCACAATATTTTTCCGAGAGATTTAAACCGCTTTTCATAATAGACTGCCAGAAGCATCGCCATGTTGCTCAATAAAGTTTTTGTTATGATCGTGGAATACGATGACAGTCACCCACTGGTACATTTATCTGATTTATAAGTACGCAACAATACTACACAATTCAACGAATATATAAAACAATATCACTTAAACCTAATGTCTGAAGTACAGAAAAGATAGCTATACGTAATTAGAGACTGTACTCACTTGAGCACGTAGGCAGCAGTGACGTACAACAAGTGAATGCAAGCATAGGTGATGCGTCCAGGCATCTCGTCACGCTTCACCTGAGTAAGATATAAGAAATTTAGCAGGAATATTCCAACATTAAAGTTACAAGTGCAAGTAACAAGTATAACCAATAGAAAGAGGAATGATTTGAAATGACCCACATTAAAAACCAACACACTAGAATCAATACTAAGAAAATGCGAACTTTTTGGAATTCACTACAAACTTGCTCCAAAACTTCAAATACTGAAACCTGGTGAATAAACATTGAGGTAGAAAAAGTAGTATGGCTTCATAGCCACAGGTAAAGCTATTTCAGAAACCAAAATGACCTATCTTCGACAGTGATGACACTGATTTGAACGCTATAAACGTTTAAACATTAGGGAGATAATTAAATACAATACTCATAAAGTGCTGGTCATGTGATTTTCAGGCTTAACTGAACTGCAAAAAATCTACATAAATTAGTTCAGTTCTTGAACATGTATTATACGCATTGTATTCTGGAAACCAAAGGCGCCAAATCTATACTATAATAAGAGCCGCGTCCGTCCGTCCCTCCGTCTGTCTCTCTGTCTGTCAGTGTGTCATTGCTTTGATCGATAGCTTTGAAAGCAACAAGGATAAAGCTTAAGAAATACAAAAAATCATTCTATTGCATTATTTTTCCGTGGCAATTCAATTCCCTTTCACTTGCATTATGGTATCCAGAACACACAATCGGTTTATTTTTACAAATAGAAATTTGTTTGGACCTTTATCTGTTGAAATTCATCATGATGCTTTGATATTTTTAATTGATAATGCGAAATATGTTTTCAATTAGTTTGCCGAGGAACCTAGCTACCACTTAGTATAAGGCCAAAGATTTTGAAAATTGAGTTATTGTCTTCGAAATTGTGATTTTCTTGAAAATTTTCAAACAGATAATAGAGGATATTTCAGAATAAAATTCCGGCAAACGTGGCCAACCGTAGGAGAGAAGCAGCAAGACTTCGACAGCAAGAAACAGTTAAGTAATTATTTAGATAAAACGGGCACTGAACTATTTACTATAAAATACGCCATTTTCCCCCGTTATTAGCCTACGTTCCCTGAAGGGCCACGTTATCAACTAAATAACAATTTACATGGTGTAATTTCCTGTTGCAAATAACCGTTGCCTGAACAGTGTACCGAGTTTCACGACATTCAGAGACATTGGCCAAAATACTAGAAAAATTTCGGCTTGAGATACCTTGGGCATATTCTGAAAAAATTGAAAAAATAAAAATTAATAACTTTCTTAATCGTTGAGTGTTTGTGCACGCATGAAGAACGAATAAGTTGAAAACGCAAGCAAACACTAAAGAATCACCAAGTAATTGCCAAAAATTTTGAGCACCACGGCAAAAAATGAGTAGATGGGAATGATGATTTTTAGATAACACAGCGGGACAATTTACACAAATATGGTCTTTTTTGTTGTCCAAGTTTCACGCCATTCTGAGACATTGACCGAATAACTCGGAAAAATGTCACATACACTTTGCATATTTTACATAAATCGAGAGACATCAAAATCAACAACTTTCCAAATAGTTGGATTTATGAGCATGCATGGAGCTCGAATATGTTGAAAACGCAAGCAAACGCTGAACAATCGCAAAATGATAACCAAATATCCAGAGCATCACACTAGAAAATGAGTAGATAGAATTCATGATTTTTAGATAACACAACGAAACAATTTACACAAACAGAAGTTTTTTGTTGTTTATAACCGTTGCCTCAAATGTGTACAAAGTTTCACAACATTCTGAGACAATGACCAAAAAACTATAAAAATTTCGTCCTTTGCATTTTTACATAAATCTATATAATTAAAAATCAATAACTTTCCAAATAGTTCAGTAGATGATCACGCATGGACTTCGAATATGTTGCAAACGCTCAACAATCGCAAAATGATAACAAAATATCCAGAGCATCACACTAGAAATTGAGTAGATGGAATTGGATTTTTAGATAATACAACAAAACAATCAACACAAACAGAAGTCTTTTGTTGTTTTTAACCGTTGCCTGAACTGTGTACAAAGTTTCACAACACTCTGAGACATTGACCAAAAAACTCCAAAAATTTCATCCTTTGCATTTATACACAAATCGAAATAATTTAAAATCAATAACTTTCGTAGTAGTTCAGTAGATACGCATGCATGGAACACAAATGTGTTGAAAACACAAGCAAACACTAAAGAATCACCAAGTAATTGCCAAAAATTTTGAACACCACGGCAAAAAATGAGTAGATGGGAATGATGATTTTTAGATAACACAGCGGGACAATTTACACAAATACGGCCTTTTGTTGTTGTCCAAGTTTTACGCCATTCTGAGACATTGACCGAATAACTCGGAAAAATGTCACATACACTTTGCATATTTTACATAAATCGAAAGACATCAAAATCAACAACTTACCAAATAGTTGGATTTATGAGCATGCATGGAGCTCAAATATGTTGAAAACGCAAGCAAACGCTGAACAATCGCAAAATGATAACCAAATATTCAGAGCATCACACTAGAAAATGAGTAGATAGAATTCATGATTTTTAGATAACACAACGAAACAATTTACACAAACAGAAGTTTTTTGTTGTTTATAACCGTTGCCTCAAATGTGTACAAAGTTTCACAACATTCTGAGACAATGACCAAAAAACTATAAAAATTTCGTCCTTTGCATTTTTACATAAATCTATATAATTTAAAATCAATAACTTTCCAAATAGTTCAGTAGATGATCACGCATGGACTACGAATATGTTGAAAACGCAAGCAAACGCTCAACAATCGCAAAATGATAACAAAATATCCAGAGCATCACACTAGAAATTGAGTAGATGGAATTGCATTTTTAGATAATACAAGAAAACAATCAACACAAACAGAAGTTTTTTGTTGTTTTTAACCGTTGCCTGAACTGTGTACAAAGTTTCACAACACTCTGAGACATTGACCAAAAAACTCCAAAAATTTCGTCCTTTGCATTTATACACAAATCAAAATAATTTAAAATCAATAACTTTCCTAGTAGTTCAGTAGATACGCATGCATGGAACACAAATGTGTTGAAAACACAAGCAAACACTAAAGAATCACCAAGTAATTGCCAAAAATCTTGAGCATCACGACAGAAAATGAGTAGATGGGAATGATGATTTTTAGATAACACAGCGGGACAATTTACACAAATACGGTCTTTTGTTGTTGTCCAAGTTTCACGCCATTCTGAGACATTGACCGAATAACTCGGAAAAATGTCATATACACTGCATATTTTACATAAATCGAAAGACATCAAAATCAACAACTTTCCAAATAGTTGGATTTATGAGCATGCATG
>VCRD01000897.1:18674-99084 GCA_006783055.1 Trinorchestia longiramus
ACAATCGCAAATGATAACAAAATATCCAGAGCATCACACTAGAAATTGTGTAGATGGAATTGGATTTTTAGATAATACAACAAAACAATCAACACAAACAGAAGTTTTCTGTTGTTATTAACCGTTGCCTGAACTGTGTACAAAGTTTCACAACACTCTGAGACATTGACCAAAAAACTCCAAAAATTTCGTCCTTTGCATTTATACACAAATCGAAATAATTTTAAATTAATAACTTTCGTAGTAGTTCAGTAGATACGCATGCAAGGAACACAAATGAGTTGAAAACACAAGCAAACACTAGAGAATCACCAAGTAATTGCCAAAAATTTTGAGCACCACGGCAAAAAATGAGTAGATGGGAATGATGATTTTTAGATAACACAGCGGGACAATTTACACAAATACGGTCTTTTGTTGTTGTCCAAGTTTCACGCCATTCTGAGACATTGACCGAATAACTCGGAAAAATGTCACATACACTTTGCATATTTTACATAAATCGAAAGACATCAAAATCAACAACTTTCCAAATAGTTGGATTTATGAGCATGCATGGAGCTCGAATATGTTGAAAACGCAAGCAAACGCTGAACAATCGCTAATGATAACAAAATATCCAGAGCATCACACTAGAAATTGAGTAGATGGAGTTGGATTTTTAGATAATACAACAAAACAATCAACACAAACAGAAGTTTTTTGTTGTTATTAACCGTTGCCTGAACTGTGTACAAAGTTTCACAACACTCTGATACATTGATCAAAAAACTCCAAAAATTTCGTCCTTTGCATTTATACACAAATCGAAATAATTTAAAATCAATAACTTTCGTAGTAGTTCAGTATATAAGCATGCTTGGAACATAAATGTGTTGAAACCGCAAGCATACACTAAAAAATCAAGTAATTGCCAAAAATCTTGAGCATCACGACAGAAAATGAGTAGATGGGAATGATGATTTTTAGATAACACAGCGGGACAATTTACACAAATACGGTCTTTTGTTGTTGTCCAAGTTTCACGCCATTCTGAGACATTGACAGGAATAACTCGGAAAAATGTCATATACACTTTGCATATTTTACATAAATCGAAAGACATCAAAATCAATAACTTTCCGAATAGTTGGATTTATGAGCATGCATGGAGCTCGAATATGTTGAAAACGCAAGCAAACACTGAACAATCGCAAAATGATAACCAAATATTCAGAGCATCACACTAGAAAATGAGTAGATAGAATTCATGATTTTTAGATAACACAACGAAACAATTTACACAAACTGAAGTTTTTTGTTGTTTATAACCGTTGCCTGAACTGTGTACAAAGTTTCACAACATTCTGAGACAATGACCAAAAAACTATAAAAATTTTGTCCTTTGCATTTTTACATAAATCTATATAATTTAAAATTAATAACTTTCCAAATAGTTCAGTAGATGATCACGCATGGACTTCGAATATGTTGAAAACGCAAGCGAACGCTCAACAATCGCAAAATGATAACAAAATATCCAGAGCATCACACTAGAAATTGAGTAGATGGAATTGGATTTTTAGATGATACAACGAAACAATTAACACAAACAGAAGTTTTTTGTTGTTTTTAACCGTTGCCTGAACTGTGTACTAAGTTTCACAACACTCTGATACATTGATTAAAAAACTCCAAAAATTTCGTCCTTTGCATTTATACACAAATCGAAATAATTTAAAATCAATAACTTTCGTAGTAGTTCAGTAGATAAGCATGCTTGGAACATAAATGTGTTGAAACCGCAAGCATACACTAAAAAATCAAGTAATTGCCAAAAATCTTGAGCATCACGACAGAAAATGAGTAGACGGGAATGATGATTTTTAGATAACACAGCGGGACAATTTACACAAATACGGTCTTTTGTTGTTGTCCAAGTTTCACGCCATTCTGAGACATTGACCGAATAACTCGGAAAAATGTCATATACACTTTGCATATTTTACATAAATCGAAAGACATCAAAATCAATAACTTTCCGAATAGTTGGATTTATGAGCATGCATGGAGCTCGAATATGTTGAAAACGCAAGCAAACGCTGAACAATCGCAAATGATAACAAAATATCCAGAGCATCACACTAGAAATTGAGTAGATGGAATTGGATTTTTAGATAATACAACAAAACAATCAACACAAACAGAAGTTTTTTGTTGTTATTAACCGTTGCTTGAACTGTGTACAAAGTTTCACAACACTCTGATACATTGATCAAAAAACTCCAAAAATGTCGTCCTTTGCATTTATACACAAATCGAAATAATTTAAAATCAATAACTTTTGTAGTAGTTCAGTAGATACGCATGCATGGAACACAAATGAGTTGAAAATACAAGCAAACACTAAAGAATCACCAAGTAATTGCCAAAAATTTTGAGCACCACGGCAAAAAATGAGTAGATGGGAATGATGATTTTTAGATAACACAGCGGGACAATTTACACAAATACGGTCTTTTGTTGTTGTCCAAGTTTCACGCCATTCTGAGACATTGACCGAATAACTCGGAAAAATGTCACATACACTTTGCATATTTTACATAAATCGAAAGACATCAAAATCAACAACTTTCCAAATAGTTGGATTTATGAGCATGCATGGAGCTCGAATATGTTGAAAATGCTCAACAATCGCAAAATGATAACAAAATATCCAGAGCATCACACTAGAAAATGAGAAGATAGAATTCATGATTTTTAGATAACACAACGAAACAATTTACACAAACAGAAGTTTTTTGTTGTTTATAACCGTTGCCTGAACTGTGTACAAAGTTTCACAACATTCTGAGACAATGACCAAAAAACTAGAAAAATTTCGTCCTTTGCATTTTTACATAAATCTATATAATTTAAAATCAATAACTTTCCAAATAGTTCAGTAGATGATCACGCATGGACTTCGAATATGTTGAAAACGCAAGCAAACGCTCAAGAATCGCAAAATGATAACCAAATATCCAGAGCATCACACTAGAAATTGAGTAGATGGAATTGGATTTTTAGATAATACAACAAAACAATCAACACAGACAGAAGTTTTTTGTTGTTTTTAACCGTTGCCTGAACTGTGTACAAAGGTGCACGACATTCTGAGACATTGACCAAAAAACTATAAAAATTTCGTCCTTTGCATTTTTACACAAATCGATATAATTTAAAATCAATAACTTTCCTAATAGTTCAGTAGATGAGCATGCATGGAACACAAATGTGTTGAAAAGGCAAGCAAACACTAAAGAATCACCAAGTAGTTGCCAAAAATCTTGAGCATCAAGCCAGAAAATGAGTAGATGGGAATGATATTTAGTTAACACAGCGGGAAAAAATTTGCACAAAGGCGTTTTTTGTTGTCTATAATCGTTGCCTGAACTGTGTACCAAGTTTTACGACATTTGCGACATTGACCGAAAAACTCAAAAAATGTCGTCCTCCGCATTTTTTACATACATCGCAACAATTTAAAATCAATAACTTTTTTAATAGTTCAGTATATAAGCATGCATGGAGCCCCAATTTGTTGAAAACGCAGCAAAAACTAAAGAATCACACAGGAAATGCCAAAAATCTTGAGCATCAAGCCAGAAAATGAGTAGATGGGAATGATGATATTTAGATAACACAGCGGAACAATTTACACTGTCAGTTGTTTTTTGTTGTCTATAACCGTTGCTTGTACTGTGTACCAAGTTTCACGACATTTTGAGACATTGACCGAAAAACCAAGCAATTCACTGTTTCCTTACAACTGAAAAATCAAGCAACGTCCTAGGGTTAGCAAAACTAATTGCAGGGAGCCAACCGTTATAGTTCAAAACCTATACATATCAAACGAGTAAAAAAATTAGAGAAACCGAAATAGATAATTAAAACGAACTTTCTGGAAGTAGAGTTCGGGGAAAGTGTGGATCCAGTAAGCCATCTGGATGATGAAGTAGAACTTCAGCCTGAACGACATACGGACTTGTTCTTCAGGGTAGTTGGTCCATAGGGAGCTCAGGCCTGTCAGACTCTCATCCCTGCCAACAAAATAACTTCATTGAAACTGCGTACTAATCACACGAGAGTTAGTCCGTGTAGTGATGAAAAATCGCATCTCTCCATTCGTCATACATAATAAGGCTAAAAGAGTTTAACAAAAGAAAAGTTCAAAAAAGCATGAAATAAAACGAGAATTAGTGCGAGGTGAACACACTTTGCAACTAAAAAACAAGCGATGCTGAATAGAAATTTAATCGTGTCTAAAAGTTGCGCAAATTTGGTTGCGGAGCAGAATTATTGGCTACCAGACACGACAACACACGGTTACCTGAACAGAATGTGAAGGCCCCAAGCTGCTGAAAAGAGTGCGAACAGCAGCAGCTGACCGTACTCATTGAATTTGCTGTTGCGAGTCTTGCTCAGGTGTAACTTCCGGTTAGCTTTCTGCAATTAAATAAGTTCACATATAACGTAAAGCCAAAACAGCATTTTTTCTAATATTCAGAGTGCAGCAACATGACTTTTTTTCAAAGGAAATTCCTTTCAAAAAAAGGGTCATGTAGCCGCACTCTATAAAACTATAGAGTGCGGCTACATGACCCTCAAGTTTTGAACATGGGGAAGCTGTAAATTTTAGCATGAGTTCAGTAGAAGTATAAGAGCATTAACATGCTGATCGCGATTGGTAAGATGACGCTTTTACCTAGCACGCGACAAGTTCAATTTATTATCAGCTAGTTATAAATAACTGTACTCTTTCATGTTGTCATTTACTGAAGATACTCTAGCACAAGATCAATGTGTTGTATCTTAAAACTTGTAAACTAAAACTGATATAACTTTCAATAATTTGTCTTTCTTTAAATAATAAAGATTCACTAATTTGAGCCCACTAGATAATCGACGTTAATTTAGGTTGTGTAATTTTAGCACTTGCAAACTGATGGAAGAGGCTCCAAGAAATACTTGCAGCTGCACGTCTTTTCGTTACAGTGACAATTGACACATTAAGAGCCAGAATTAAACTGTGTTGCTTTTTCTTTAAATCCTGATAGTTCATATCTTCGACAACTTGCAAAACTGTGCTGTGCAAATTTAAGAATAATTGCAATGCAGTTTGTGTTTAAAAACAGCAGTTCCATTTAGTATAATGAAAATGTTTTATATGACTTCATAGAAACAGATTATAAAACAATTTCTCTCAAAAAAAAGGAATTTGGCCATTAACGAGATAGATGAAAAGGTACAGCTAAAACCTACATCAAATTTTGAATGCAACTTTCATTACTAACTGCATGATAATTTAAAAGTGGACATGAAACCTGCATGCTGCAAGTCAAGCTGACAACTTCATCAAGGTTTTCTAACACAATGCACATTTAAATAAGCATTAATGGAACACAAATATCTGCTGTTGACACACACAACTCTACTGAACTGAGAGACTAGCAAGGTTACCTTCCAAGCCTTTTTTTAAATCAGGTAGTAGAAAAAATTCAACTATCTCTATGCATCAGCACAAAATAGTATGCTGCAATCTTGAATTGAGATAAACTTGTATATTAGTATATCGAAAGATGAGGATCTTATGATTAACTTCAACACAAACTAAAGAACAATCTATCTGGGACAGCACTTCAAAATATAAATCAAAAATTGTAGTTTGACAGAGAAAAAATTCAGTAATATAATGTTCAGATATTTGTCTGGACACAGATTGGCCAAAGCAAAAAAAAATAAAAAAAAACAAAATTTCATTGTCAATACAACCTGACCTCTAGAATGGTTACATAAGGAATCAGTACTTATAATTTCAGTTTGATTTCAAATAACTCTACTGGTTTGTGCAATTTTAGTTTGATCTCTGATGACTGTACTGTCTGTGCAATTTTTAATTGAAGAGAAGACAAGTTCTTTAGTATTTCAGTGGAATGATGCAATCTTAACTACAGTACCAGTGTTGCAATTTAAGTTTCCCAAATCATAGAATACTTTCATTTTTTACTAATTCAATGTGTGCTGGACATAACAAGTTCTGAATTTCTCTGATTTCTGATGCTATTAAAGAGTTTAATTTGTTGAATAAAAAATTCTACTACATGCATGTATATGAAAATATTGCATGAAATCAACCTCACAGACTATATTTAACTATACAAACTTTCTAAAAATCATAGCTATTATGAAGTTTATAGCAAAATTTGCTTCACATGGATCCAGATGTTTTGCTCTACAGAATCCCACTGTCTTAGTTAAACTTAACGATTCATGCATATTACACCAGACAAAAAACAAAGTAAAAGATTTGCCACATAATGGACATCAAGCAAGTAAAACATTTCTGCAAATAACATGGGCCCAACAACACAATCAAATTGAGAACAAAACTTCTGTAAGTAAATTTTCCAGCCATTCTAAATTTTTTCATACTTTTATGGCAACAGTTACAAAAATCATTTGATAACATAAGAAAGTAGAGTGACTCACATCAAGCACATACTCCTGCAGAATAACATGGACCACAATGGCAATGAGACTGTAGAAGAAGACAGCACCCCAGTCCAATCCACCTGTGGTGTACTGAGGCACAAAGTCTGGCTTGCTTTGTTCTTCACTCGTGGGAGTGATGGCATGTTGCAGGATGATGAAAACTGATGCAAATGGAGAGGACACCTGCAAACAAATATATATTTTAATCAACTATTCAATAATTGAGTACACCAACACAATGGCCTTTGCCTCTACATAGAAGAGTAGCCCTTTATAAGAAGAAAAGTTCTTAAATATGAAAAAATGCCCAAGTCCTTGCCACATCACATAAAGTGATGGGAAATTATGAGAACTTGTACAATCCACAAATGAAAGCTCTTCTCATCCTGAGCATTCATGATAAAGGATTTAGGTCATTCTATGATAAAACATAAAAAAAAATTTAACCACATCTCAGATTTTGATGCAAATTTGTGTATAGGGTTATCTAATAGCAAGAATCCACTGTCTAATGACAAAATTTGGAAGCCTAAAATTTGCACTAGCAGGTTTAGGCTCTAATGTAACCCTGTATAGAGATTTTTATCAAAATCTGAGGCGTAGTGGTTAAAGGCCGGCAATAATCTGTCTTGGTATCACTCATTCTCAATTGCAATACATCATTGCTGGATGTCAGGACACTCTCTCAAATGCAATACATCATTGCTGGATGTCAAGACATTCTATCAAATGGCACATGGAAGTTCAGCACTGGCCTCATGCACCTTCCTGGACTCGCAGTTCAAGATTTTCATCTTCTAGCAGAAAATTGCCAAGGTAAAAGTGATTTGTTTTAATTTCACTTACTGCACCCTAAAATTAGAAAGCTTTTTACAAATTAGAAAGCTTTTTACAAATTAGAAAGCTTTTTACAAGAGACAACTAAATATTGTTACATTAATAAGATAAGCAGAGATCAATTTCTTTATGCTTTACAGTAATAGAAACACTGCAAAGAGTTGAGGTAAATTTTTAAATTTATAAAAATATTTTTAAGCATCATAAAAAAACTTTAAAAATATTGGCAACATTTAAATTTATTTCTACTTTCTCTCACTATAAAAAAGGAATTTTTAAACAATTGGAAACTTGAAAGTCATATGACATCCACTGCATCATTCAGAAAGTAAAATACAGCAACAGAAGCCTTGTCATAGTCAAGTCTACAGTCTAGTTTTGTACTGTAATGAAAGCCTAGGAGGTTCTAATTGTTGACATATACAGATTTTATTTAATAATAAAAGGATAGTCAACATAGAAGACCATCGTACGTTTTCTGAGCCTCAAACTGTTAATATTTTACGACTATTTTTAAAACAATACCATTTATAAAAGTTCATTTTCTTCATGAACGTATTCTTTATCTGAACAGATGAAAAATACGGCAATAGATTTATTAAACATTCTATCAAATAACACCGAATTTAACACGACGTTCGGTACATACAAGGAGCTTTTTCAACGTTTCAATGCAGTAATTTACAAATTAGTAAGTAAGGGGCAAACAGTTTCATGTCTTTAACTCACCTGAAACATCAATCCCAGAACAAATACCATAGCAACGCACGAGACGATGTCCCCGTGGTTTTGAATTATGAATTCATTACTCAAGAAAGGGGGATTTTTACTTTTTCTAGGGGGCTTTATTACCATAGTTGCAATTTAGAGAATGTAAACGGCACTAAACAAGACAGCACACTACACTCAACGACCGACTGAGCAATTCTGACCTTACACTCTCACTGCTGGTCAAAACTTGAGTGCCGCTGTGGAGAAGTGAAGAAATGACGTGTTCGGCTTTCTACAAAAACAACATGTTAATTTCAAATCATTATGAAATTTATGACTAAAATTGCTCTTGCTTAATGTTTGACATTTATAGAAAGAAACTTATGTTGTTTAGTTAGGGCTTTACAATATGTTTTTGGTTGTTTATTTTTCATTGCATCACCAACATTGCTATCAATGGATAATATTTGCCCCTCTGTGCAAGCCAATTCGAGGTTATATATTCCCTGTGTCTGAAAAAACATAGTCATAGTTTTACAATATTCTATAGATAAATAAGTTGACGCATGTCCAACCATACAGAGTATTATCCCTAAAATATTATACACATATCAATTTTTTCTCGACAACAATAAAAATCCTTATCTGCTCATCTTTTTGAAACTCAAACTGGAACTATTATTATACACTGTTTTTGATCAGTTTACCAGTTTTGATAATTTTTTTTTAATATGGCCTACCGTGTGCATGTTTTTGATTCACGACGTGACGTATTACCTCACACCCTTAGTCTAAAAGTAAACAAGCTTCTCGGCCAGCTTCTCATTCTGACGTGCCGTTGCTCATATAGTTGTTTATTTTCCTCTTTGAATTAAATTAAACATTTATTCTAATATTTTATTCACAAAAATGTCGGTTTTGTGTTGTGGATATAATATTAGACAGTTAATAACACCTGCAGATTATGATCTTCAATGTAAGCCTAGTCTGATACAGGTGAGAAGCTTCATCAGGGTGTACTCGAGTGAACAGTACAGGTACCAACTTGAATACTTCTCTACTATATTTTAGTTTTAAGTACAATGAATAAGCTTCAAAAATACAATTGAATAAGTAAATTCTTTATTATGCAAGTTCTTGTACATGAAAATGCATCTAAAATGTATATATCAGTGCAGCTCCCTACACTGATATCAAAACTTCAGTGCTCTAGTTATATAACAAGTATTCTAACATTTTTACTGTAATCTGGGAGACTATATTTTTTTAAAATTGTAAAATCATGTGTCATTAAAATAACAAGGAGTCCCTGCCTGATATATAATAATTTAAAATTGGTCCAAGAGGTCAGGAGTTGATTTATTCCATTGGAGCTACTAGTCTTTAACTAAAATAATTATCTTGATACCAAACTGCAAGGGGAGTTGTAGCTTTGCAAATAGCTCTGATAATTTTGGTCTCCAAGCACAAAAAATTGACAATTCAGTAAAAATTATTGTAATTTGTCACAAATATATTGAACTTAGCTGTAAATACATTAAAATCCTCATATTGTAAATTTATGCAGAAAGTATATATCCATAAATTGCATACTGTAAATCTTGTGTTCATTGCTATAATTGTCAATAACTAGCATAGCAGAGTGCAACAATAGATTACTAATGAGCATCAATGCATAAATCATATGTCTCAATGCTTATATCATGAGCATCAATGTATAGATCATGAGCCTCAGTACATACATCATGAGCCTCAATGCTTATGTCATGAGCCTCAATGCATAGATCATGAGCCTCAATGCATAGATCATGAGCCTCAATGCATAGATCATGAGCCTTAATGCTTAGATCATGAACCTCTATGCATACATCATGAACCTCAATGCAGAGATCATGAACCTCAGTGCATACATTATGAGCCTCAATGCAGAGATCATGAGCTTCAATGCAGAGATCATGGACCTCAATGCAAAGATCATGAGCATTAATGCATTGCAAATAAAGAATTATATATTACTTCTGGGCATTGATGTCACAAACTAGCAAGAAAACATTTCAACAAAAGCTGCTGGAAACTCATTTTAAAATAGTGCAGGATATGCTTTAGATACATTAAATGTTGTCATATTTATTGGTATGTTTAGAAAGTCAACAAAAAATTCTATTGGAATTTATAATTCCTTTTTTTTAAAGCTTAAATATTATCTTGAAAACTGGATATCTACTCATGTTTTATTCACTGTGATTTTAATTCTATTTTTTCAGCTTCATGCACAGTCTGTAGATGAGTCCAGTGGAGATGACATTGATGACATTATATTTTCAAGGGAAGCTTCCTTTTGGCTATCAGGTCTGTTTATTTTTTTTGCTTAGTATTACAATTTTTCAGGAATTTGTTCATGTAATTTTACACATTTATTAATACTAGAATTACTTAGAAATTATAATTAAATTGCTTGGTTGGTTAGTTAGTAGGATAATAATCCACATAGGGTCTTGGACCAATGTATGAGTAGGAGGTTAAAGTATGTATATTATTTTGATGCAAACATTTGATGGATGCTTACCATTATGAATGATTGTTCACATCAGGCCTGTTTTCAACAATATACAATTCTAAAATTTTTAAATGTGAAAAATATTCTGTCCAACCAAGTAAACAATATGACAAACAGAATAACCTTATTTGTATTATTTACCTGGCCATGCAACTCACTTATACTAAATAAGTCATACCATTTGGCATGAGAACTTATTTTTTCAGAACTTCTTTATGAAAGAATGATTTCTGCATATTATTAGGGAGTGATTTGACATTAGGGATCAATGAACCTCAAGTCAATGAATGTCTTAGTTGGAAGTTTAACCATTATTGTGTTTTTCCTTGATGGCATAATTTCAATGACAGATATTCTGAATCAGTTCCATGATCATTTCTAATGAAACCATGTCAATGATCACCTTCTACTACAACTGATGTAAAAAACTTTTGAAGGAATTTCATTTTATTTTTACTTAAAAATGAAAATCCATTTAGGAATTTTCTATTTCTACTATTCTTGTTTGGATTTGTAGAGATGATTCTCACCTATTATTACCTCTACATTTGTAACTGTTCTTATTTTTACATGCGAGGTATGAGAGCACTTAGTGCTACAAAAGTTGATTAGTTTTAAAAAATAATTGCTCATTCATTTTTTTGTCCTCTCCTAACTTGTGAAGCTTGACTCATCTCAAGTATTTATTAATCAATGATTTTCAACCTTTTCAAGCATTGACTTAAATTATTAGTCAAATTTATTTCAGGTTCAGCATGGAAAACGTCATCTCCTGGTTTTCAAGAGTCAGAACTACAGGGTGTAGAGAAGGTATGTTATACAGTAGCCACTGGAACTTATTTGAAAGAAATCATTCCTTGTTACCATTCCGAGTTCTAGAAGTCTGTGTAATATCTCCTTAGAAATTCATAAATCATCTAACAATATTTGCAAGCACTAGAACACTGAAGTCCTCCAATATTGTCTCATTGAACTTGGTATTGTATGACATTCTGTCATTAATTCCTGTTAATATCAACATAGCAGGTGAAGGATAAAATATTATGGTCTGCAGAACTTTTAATGTGCAGGCTGGGGTATCTGTATTGCAAAATGTGAAAATAACTTATAAGTACTAAAGATGTGAATGATAAATCATATATTTTTCAGATTACATCATCATCTAGTGGCTTGGCAACATTGAGCAAGGGTAGAAGAGTACACCTGTGGAATAATGATAAATGGCAACCTTTGAACATCTGTTTTCCTGCTCAAAAACATTCTGAAGATACTGCTTTGAATGTATCTTCCCTGTCTCCAGCTGTTTGTGATATCGCTCAAAGGAAAAGAAAGTTTTCAGAAAGTAATAATGGCAGTTCAAATCAACCTCTCTCTACGTGTGGGCAATTTTCAACGCTATGTGACTCGAAGATTGGAAGTAAAGATTTGGCTGAAACAAGGTGTAGACATGAAACTGAACAATTTCATTGTTCCAGCTGCAAATCGTTTCAAGCATATAATGATTTTGAAAACAGAAGCTCTGAGTCTGTTAGAAAAGGAGCATTTAGTGACCTGAAAATATTGGATAAGAAAATTCTCCTACTTGATGAAGGTTAGTTTGACTGGAGAAGAGTAGCACATTGTTTTTGATCACACTTCTGAAATACACAAGTAACCTTAAAGAAGTTACATTATTAGGAGCAAAGTCTTTCTTTTCTCAGCTGGTGATGTTTGGCAGGGGAACCTAACATCAGCTCCCCAGTGCAGCTTAGAGGCTCTCCTGTCACGACACTGTGTTGCTGAAGTGTGTGTGGGGGCACAGCATTGTGTGCTCAGGACTGCACATGATCAAGTCCTCACCTGTGGCCTTGGCATGTAAGGATATAATCTAACTTCATGGCCTGGGTTTTAGTTCGTAAATGAATTTTTGAACCCACTACTATTTTTAAGCCCGCTAGTATCGTTCATGACACACAGAGGTACATGTACGTGGTGTGAGTTTGCAACTCTTCCAAGGTTATCTGAATGTTATAATCTTTGTAATTAATCATAACAGCATTTTATTTCAGATGAAAATGCAGCTACTGTTATGCAACGATTTCTTAGACTTACACTATATGTAAGTCCTAGTAAGTTTTTTTGCGATATGAAAATTTTTAAAGCAATGACTCTCTGAAAGTTATTTGTTTAATTAAAATGAAAGGCTCCATTTTACATACAATTGACATTTAAGACATGTTTCATTGTAATTGACGTCCAGCAGATGCTACAGTAACGTCTATGATGAATGTGTACATGGATGCTAGAGAGACAAATCAACATTATATGGTGCTCATATTCCGTGATACATCATGACATTACCTGTGTTCAGGTCTCCTTCTATATTATAGACCAAGGAGACCTGAACCTCAGCATGAAGACAACGAAATTCAACACGATGGCAACGTTCTAATTAGAGACGCAATCTTACGAGTTCTAGTACCCCTAACGCCCTAGCAATTTTCTTATTTGATGAGGTCACAGTGATATTTAATGAAACCATTAGTTAGTTTGCCTAGTGCATACTTTTAAAACAAATTTTATCTATAATTTTTAACTTTTATGGACAAAAATATTTCAAGGTATTAGTTATGTCTGGGAAAACTGTCAATGCATAAATAATTACACAAGATTAGCTACTTTTCCTCACTTGGCTCATGCTCAATTGGCAGGAGAGGAGAGCTGGGTGTTGAGGGACTGAAGTACAGAGAGTTGCCCGCTGCTGTACCGCTACTACAGGGCGTCGCCATCAGGAAGGTGGTCGCAGGAGCCTGGCATTGCCTCGGTGTGTAAATTTTGTTTGCATCAAATCCGAAATCTCGCGCAGTTCCTCTCAGTTATTCAAGTAGGTAGTTAACATTTCTTTCATATTTCAAAAACTATTACCACTACTACAAAATTTCGAAGGAATTCATAAATGAATTTGTACACGTAATAATGTGCATTGTATAGCCACAGCTGTAATACTGAATGAAACATGAAACTTTTTGGCGGTGCATTCTGTTCTGTTTATTCATTCTCTCTGCTTCTATGTCGAGAAATACGAATTTGTAAAGTCTTTAATTGTGGCTCTATTTTGTAACTGGTGTTTAAATATTGTGTATTTTATTATAAAAATTATAGTGGTTGTTTATAGTTTGCAATTGAAGGACAAAATCCATTACCTAGAGAAAATTACTTTTTGGTTTCAAAACTAAATCATTGATCTGCATACGGGAAATGTTTCGCCTCTTGAGCTCGTTTCCTATCATGGCATTTTCAAATTTAAATTTTCTTTGCAGACTTTTGATAATGATTTCCTAGAAAGCTTTGATGATTCCCGTAAAAATGATTTCTTACTTTCTTTCACGGAAATGTATTTTTTCTCTCGACGTAGCGCTGGGTCGGCTGGGTGAGGTGTTCGTGTGGGGGTGGAATGTCCATGGGCAACTTGGACTTCCATGCAAAACTGCAGACGATTCAAACTCGCTATTTGGCTGCGATAATTCATCTCAATTCCGACCCTGCAACTGCCCTTGCGTTATAAGCAATGCTGGCATTTCCCCAGAACGCTTTGAAGGTGATCAAGGCTCAAGAAGTATTGAGGACGAAGTATCCGACCGAGTTCCACATTCTCTTGATGATGAAGTTGCATCGGCTGCGGAGAGGAACAGTGAGCGAACAACTCATCTCGGAAAAGACTCAAACTCCGTTCCATCAAATGATGAGTGTCTCGAAGACAAAGATCTTATTGTCAATGTTCAGAGCACCCCTGTGATGCTGGAGGCTTTTGGGGATCAGGATGTCATTGACATCGCTGCTGGAGATCAGCATTCGCTGCTCTTGTTAGGTAAGGGTTTAACATAATTTTAGTCACCCTTACGTTTGTTCTTCAAATAATAGTACGATAAAAGTCCTACAGTAACATTAAAATTTTCTCTGTAATGATCTCATTTATTGTAACACTAATATTATATTTTTCATTGTAGTAATGGTTGTCATCTAAACCTTGGGTTTTAAATCTTGCAGAAGATGGCCGTGTCTGGAGTTGCGGATGGAACAAGTAAGTGCTAGTTCTTTAATGCTGAGACTTCCACCTCTATTCAATTGTATATATATTTGTGCTGTGATCATTTTGAGGAATTTTAATCCAGGTAAAAATTTAGACTAAGCATTATGGCCATATTTGCGTGTTATTCCCTCTTATATGCAAATCATAAATTGCTGGAATGTGTGTAAAAAAACTGTAAATGTCGTATCTCATTCATTGTATATAAAAACAGGCTGTAAACAAGTATACGATATTCGTACTCGTTGTAATTAGGTATTGTGAAGTTTTTATTATTTTCACGTTTATTGTGTTAAATTTCTAATTTAACGGCTTGACTCTATGAGCTGATCAGTTTTCGTAGCAAATTATAGTTAATGATCTTGTAAATTGTGCCATGATTTTCAGAACGTCCCTGGTTTTCTGCTGACTTAACTTTGTTTATAATGAACATCCTTGATCACAATAGTTGCTAATTTAGTTATTTATTTTGTAACCATAGAGAACGGAGTATCGGTCTTCGTGAGTGCAGATAATGAATGATACATATCTACCCACTTAAATATCTACCTACATATGTATCTAGTTACTTCCATTCACAATTTCCCTTCTTTTCACAATTTCCCTTCTTTTCACAATTTCCCTTCGTTTCACAATTTCCCTTCCTTCAAAACCCATACAAAATCATTCATGCTTTAAATCTAATTCTTGAATACATCATCTTGTGTTGTGGAGGTACGGGCAGTGCGGTGTGTGCTGGAGACGAGGAAATAAGAAGCTGTTGTCCCCCGTGCCAGACCTACCCTCAGTCTGCCGTGTCTGGGCGGGGTTCTGGTGCTCTGCTTTTCTTGCGTCTAAGCCTGCGGTAGTCTGAATTAGGTGCATCTTAGTTTAAATTGAGTTGTTATTAAGTTTTGTTAAACTAAACACACCTGATTTTGATTTTTTGAAAGTTCAATATGAGCATGTCTGAGAGTTCTACCCTATCTAGTATTCACTTCCAAAGTAATGAATTGGATTCATAGCTCAACTGTAAACTGTATAGGTACTGTCTTTATGGATTCAGCAGTATAAAGATGTATAGATTAACTGAAAAAAAATTGTACCTTCTACAATTACGATTTGAATTACTTGTCTCTCTCGTTTTTTAGTGAAATAATTTATACAATATCTTATTCATGTGATCGCATCGTAGGGTAATAATAAATGTACTTCTATGAAGGAAATAGTCGATTTATGGTGAAATGGTAATATTTACCTTAATTGCTCGTAATTATGTCAAACTACTTTTGTATATTGCATTTCGAATTTTTGAAGAAATTGCTAATTGATAGGAGGAATATTTTAATTTGATAATTTCTTATGGGGGAATTCCTGACTAATTCTCTGAGTAGGTACTGATGTCACCTATGTCCTGTGTCCTATATATATTTATGTACAGTACATGACTGCACAAAAAACAGCCTTTTTTTAGCCTCTTCATTTATACATATTTGTGTAGTTTCATTCTGCTCGTTCCTTTAAGCGTTTGATTTCAATTTATTTTCAAAAATAGGGTATAATATACCCTAGATCAGTGACTGTGTAACAGAAAAATATGTTCAGTGCTCCAGGGTTAAGCCTGTGATTTTACAGAAATAAAATTTGAAATAAAGTTCGCTAGTATACAGTGACAGTCGTTCACCTCAGTCTGGTCATCAGTAAGGTTAGAGTCATCATCCAAATATCTTTGTGAGTTCTGGTGGTAAATAAGACAATGAAGTTATCGGTACACCACATTGTTCTGGGAAAGAGAGAACGCCACAAGGTATAATTATATTCTGAAGACACATATGTCTAACCCATGCGTCAACAGCGTCCTACGCATCAACATAGATCACCCGAAATAACTAAACGCCATTGCGGAAACAAGAACCTTTACGGTGTATAAAAATTCCAATGTTAGGCAAATTTTTGAAGGAAATTTGTTCTACGATATTTTACTGTAATTGTACTGAAAAGGCATCCAGAGTGAAGTTCATAACTCATTTTGATAATTGCTACTGGAAAGAATATGGCTTAGCGTGCTATATATTTTCAGGTTCGTGTGTTTGTCCCTGTAAATTAATAACTAGTTTCTCAAGTAATACTGCAATGTGCAATGAAAATGTAGTTTGCATACAAAAGCATCCCATCTGTCATTTATCACGATATCGTTAATACTTACTCCATTACTGTATCTTGAAATATAGTTAGTTCGAGCTTCTCATGCACTCTTCTATCGTATGATCCCTTGCATGATTAATGTTCCATCCACATCGCACCCGAGACATCTTTAATATGTGTCATCTAGACACTCAATTCTACACTCGTTCCATGATTCGTTCTAGCTTCTCACTACACTTCTATTGTTGCTTCAACCTGGCCCTCTCCCTACAATAACTCTTATCTACTCGTACTCTCATTTCGCGCTCAGAAGTAGCCACCTATTCACTTAAACTTACATGTACTTCTGGAATTAAATTTACTTATAGCTCAAGATTTGCTATCATAAGTTTTAAAACTTTTATCCAGTCCAGTAGTAAAATAAATCTTTGTAGTTCTCAAGTGGGTGTCAAAACTTTGAAAATGTGAACATTGAATGACTTGGTAGACATTATTCATGGTACCGAACACATCAATGTGTTCGGAATTTTATACAATGCTGCATAGAACCTTTACAACAAAAAGTAGTCGTTGTTTACAGCTTAATATTTCGTAAATTGCCCGCTCACTCTCATGTCTGCCATTCCTGTGAACGCTATCACAAGAAGGAACAAACTCGAAAATTCAAGTAATGCTCTTAGTCAAGAATTAATGTAATAATAATTTACATGAAGCTGAGACACAGAGTGAAAACACCCACACATGATTTTAAGGAATCGTTTTTATTTTAATCTTTGTTTGTTTCGTTACTAAGTCTACCGATCATAAGAGAATTTGAATTGGTATCTTATGATGCTAAAATAAAGTGAATTCTCTCCATTTCTGTGGGGGTAATATTTTTTATCTTCAACTTGATGGTAATAGTACTTTTCAAGACTGAAAATATATTTCAAGTCTACGACTTTGCGTATCACTCCCAGACCACCTACTACTGGAGGAACTTGTAACGAGGCATTTCGAAAAACAATATGGCATCATAGTTTGTGTGTCAACTTTATTGGAAATACATTATTTTGTTCATTTTTCTTATATTAAAGGGCTACGCAATTTTTATAGACACTATCGTATAAAAAATCAGGAACCTTACATATAGTAGAAATGCTTGGCCAAATGAACGGTAGTAACTCGCATACAGCTGCCAGTTCAGAAGTGAGCTCTTATCAGTGACAGTTCAGTATTGACTGTAGCAGTATCGAATGGAGGATTGATTCAGCGATTAATTGGTGTACCTCAAACAGGGCGCCAATCTATTAAAAGCTCCATCGTTAACTCAATGCACTTCCATACTTTACCAACATTTCTTCCAGTATGTATTTGAAAGACCAACTCACAATTGATGTCAGATTTTTGACGTAAAAATAGCAATCGCAGTAAACAAATAAGTTTTTGAAGGAATTTACCAGCTGCAATACCTTGTTGGTAAATACTTTATTGTTATTCATGACTGACGTTGGATGAACCTTACTGTTGAGTAAATTTCAGTAATTTCATAGTAGAAGCACCCATGAACTGCAGAGGTTTTTTAACAACGTTGTGTCGTGCCTGTTGCTCTGATGACCAGCACGTCTTAAATATTTGAATTGCATTAAAAAACCGTAAGTACTAAACAAAAACAAGTTAGAAATATAATGTATGTATATTCACAATGTGTACATCCGTTCAGTGTACTTAAGTTTCGATATCTTCCTCAAGGAGAAAATCTAGTCATTCAGTTACCTTCTTTTAAGAAAGTTATTGGAGCCTCTGTGCACATCATCACGTAGACCAAAGAAAAAGTGGTAATATACATAAAGCTCACAAGACGAAAGTCGCGGGGCTAGCACAGCACCTCAGAACGCCAGTAGTAGTTGTCTATAGGAAGCCAACAAGCAGCAAGTGAAGTACTTTAACGTAGGTCTCGCAACGAGAGAACAAATTTGCAGAGGTGTTCATGAGTTCACACGTCTAAATTAAGATGTGCTGTAGTTGAAATTACCATCTTTCCAAGTACTCATGAAGGTGTTGCTCAGTTATATTATGGGCAAAATATTAAGAATATCCAGATTAGGATATTTCGAAACGCTTCAAATTTTGTGCTGCATCGTTCTAGTTAAACGAAAAAACATGAACTTATTCCATTATTGGTGTTCAAAAATAGTATTTCGTGACTCAGTCGTGCTGGTGAAGAATTTTTCTTTCGAGAAATGTAGAACAAAGTGTCCCATGGCTTCAGTTTCCAATCCTTTCAATGATTATCCATGCTCATATTGAATTTTTCTGTGCAAAAGTCTATTATTTTAGTAAAGAAATTCATATTCTTGGAGCAAAGATTTTCTTCCCTATCAAAACGAGTCTGCTCTACGGAGTATCGCATTTGATCATCATTGTTGCTTGTTGATTATCATTTAAACCCTTACTCTTAGAATGTTAACCTTAAGAATTTGAAAAAAAAACAATGTACTAATGTCTATGTACTGTGTACTCGATTGGAAATAAAGATTGTTTGTTTGTGCGTTGCCGCTTTAACTACGTGTACATTTGGGAACAGTAATCTTCGATCGATTCCGTACGTTCAAGTAGAATGTATTTGAAAGTTCCATATCTATTGCGATGTATACTGTTCTCTAACTGATTAAATTTTCTAAAAAGATCGAACATGCACAGTTCTTTCTTTGAGGTAATTATAGACCTCATTTTAGTCACGCTGATTAGTTATCTCTACATGAATTGAGATACTAGATTTACTGCGAAAGCCATGATATTACTCATACTCGTATACATACACTTACCTAGTACATTTTTACATTGAGGTCGATGGAATTTGCAAGCCTCCATATGATATGAAAACCAGTAGCATTGAAATGTTGATTTCACTCGCGCTTTGAAATGTATATTTCGTACGGTTATTGAACCCCTGTTAGCGAAGTAATAAACGTTTTTAGTTCCCAAGTCAGAGCTTATCGATAACACGAGGCAGTTGAAAGCGTCCCTTACACTTGGCTGCTAGCATAGGGACATCACGCTAAGCAAGCAATGTTTGTTCGTTATCGAAGGCACATGTACCAACTCCTAAACTACTTCTAACAAGTGTATATCAATTTATCAGCTCCAATGCTATTTCATGACGTATGTTCCTGAAAGCAGTCATAAGCTCAGTGCGCTGAGTGACCGACTAGCACAGCGTTTACCTACCAGGCCCGATTGAAGCAATACATGCATTGGAAACGAGTAGAATAATGATGAAACTAATTTTAGCTTACGAGTAATTCAGGCTCTATGGACACTTAAGGGAATGGAGTCTTGATTATTTAACTAATATTGTAAATCAATCAATAATTATCTTTAGAATTAGAACAGAAAAATAGGCCACAAAACATGTGAATTCTATGCAGCTGAAAATCTCTCTTTTTTTTTAGCTGTAGCTTCTTACTTTAATCATATTCTTGAGTCTTAATTGCAGTTTCTGTTAGATTTGGCATTGGAAAATATTACATGTATATTTACTGGGGATATACATATATGTCATCCAGGCTGAAGGAAAGCGTTTTCTCCAACCAGCTTTCTGGTTTGACCAGTTCCTCTAGACTTTAAATTTATCGGACCCACTCTCACTTTCTGTTACTTATGTGCTTATTCTTCTCTTTGATTTTCACTGAGACGAGGTGTAAAGGAATTGCAATCATAAGAATTACATATACTGGGCAATTAACGTGTAAAATAGTAAATGGAACAAAAACTCAAATGATGATAAAAAATTTGAGAGTATGAGGAAAATATCTATTTTCGAAATAAATGAATCAAAATCTTTGAACTGAAGCGATAATTTTGGATAAAAATCTCATTTTAAATTTTGAGAGCTTTGCTTATGGTCCAGACCTTACTTTGAGATGATAACCATTATAATGCATGGCTAGATTTCTGCAATGTCAGTTTCTAGGCGATGCATTATTAGAGGTAAGCATTAAGATACATGATTTCATCATAACAGAATTGTGCTTGCCTTACTGAGTGTGAAAAGTTATGCGTCATAATTTCACGTAGCCTAGTCATCCTCATGCCCAGGGACTTTTTTTGAAATTTATTCACTGCAGTTGGATGTCACATTAACTGTATAATCCTCTGTCATTATTCTTCCTTTATTTTACAGAAAATTTGAAAAGCTTTTCTAATTTTGCATATTTTTAGGAAGAGGGTTCATAGGTACAATTCCATGATCCTTGAGCTAGAATGGTGCACCATATGTCGTACAATTGAAGTCAGTCTTTTCGCAACATACTTTAATTCAAAATGGGTAATACCATGAGTGAACTACCCATAACAATAGCGATTAATTTTCTCGTCAAACCGTTTGTGTCGTCTGTACTCAACGCTTTGGAACCTTTAGTGAATCCGCAGCGCGCAGGCGCGACGGGTTTGGTGGCTGGACATCTTAATGCCATCACGCTGAAGCCACTCATTGCTATCGATGTGGTCGCAGCGTTAGGAATTGTAATAAGTATTATTGTGAACATTCTGCGCTTAGTGTTGGAGATCCCATTTTATATTATTACCGCACTATACAATATTGATATCCTGAAATTGTTGTCCATAATTGTGGGAGGCTTGGCTAAACTTTTTTAAAACTACAATGCTGAGCGGTCTGATCACATTCCGAGGCGATTATACTGCTTCGGAGAAAAGGTAATTTTCAGTGAGCTTATTCAGTACAATAGGACTTTCTAATTTGTAGCTGCTGATATTTCTACACGTCATTTAGTTACCATTTCGATTTATATTCTGAGCAAGACGCAGCATTTGTTTTCGATATTATATTTAATTTATGGTAATTGGTTTGTTAAAGTTTACTTCAAAACACTTGAATCAAAACTATTTTCTAAATGTAAATTTAATTAAAACTTTTCAAAATCTGCAAGTCGTGCAAATAGTCATGTGATTTTTTATTTTTTATGATCCTTATATGAGCCTATGTGTAAACAGTATCATAATTTGCTAAAACGATGCAGAAAATCAAAACGAGAATATTCGTTTCTTTTTTTCAACGCTGAGTGAACCTAGTATGCAAACTGCCTAGTAATTTACGCCATCAGGTAACGCTGTTTTTACTTTGTTTTAGTCTATTCTTAACTTTGTTTCTAACTAGTCCTGTAATAACACGCGTGTTATTACAGTAATACACGCGTGTTAATATTGTTACTGAGTATTAACTTCACTCACTTTTACAGATCAGTAGTAACGGACAGTTAAGGACACCTACCCTCAAGTCTAAGGGCATCTCTGTGAGCGCTGATACAAGCCTGTTTTGTCGTGGATTTTGGCCTTTACATTCGTCTGAAGATGAAGATTAACCAGCAAAACAGGTACTCTTAACCCTACGATGGAAAAAAGGTTTCATTTCTATTATAGACTTTTATGGTTATCTCTCAAGTTCTGGTTCCTAACAATTTTGCCTGTTGTTCGGCATTATTTGAGAAATTACCGTATTTGTTGGAAAGCTACTTTTAAACTTCTCACGTTTCCCATTGAAAGTAGCAGTCATCAAGAAAATATTCACTCTTAGTCACCAACATCTGCGCATTCCTTTACTTGTCACAACACAAGACACACGGAGTGTACAATTCGGCAGCACAGAAGTTTACATTGGTTCCACCTGGTTTACTGCTGCAGTTTCATGTTACCAAGCACCGACTAGACTGGGTCCCAACGTCAAACGTAAACGCCTTTAAATATCCAGAATTCTTCCAGCCCCTGGCGCGTACTCCTTGTCCATACAGTTTGCTCATGTTGATAAACTAGAATTAAAATACCTCATCATTCTCTTCATTCAGATCCACAAGCATCAGTCATTCAACTGTGCTTTCAAAGCTCGTAGGTCGCAACATCGCTGTCACTCCACCGCTGTTTCATTTGTATATTAAAATACAACCGTTCAATATGCCGAACTATATATTTGCTCGAGTCGGAACTCTACAGAGTTCTGGCTGTAAGTGCTATCAAATTAATTATAATGAGGGTTCAGTGAAGTATAGAATTTATTAGTAGCTTGCGATAATATATTCTTTTTTGACGATAGTCTGTACCTGCTATAAGTTTGAGTAAATTATTGACTAACTTTAGGTATTTAGAGAAATATTATTATTACCAACAAAATTATAATAGTGACGCTAAATACAGTGAGTATCAAAAGAAATACAGATTAGGTTTTTAATTTCATACGTGTCGTTTCTCCGTTATGATTTTTTCTAATTATGCGGAAATAATCAATCATATAGAGTTAAATAGCGTAGTTTGGTAAGTTTTCTGAACTTTCATTTATTATTTTTACGGCAAACAATTCTCTCTGTGCGTCCCTTCTTGCCTCGTTCTGTAAGCCTAGTTTTACAAAACAAAACTCATGAGCAGTTCACACTCTGCCACATTCATAAACAATCTAACTTCTAGCCTTCCGATAAGCTCACACGACCTAATAGGCAGCAGTTTTTTGTTCCTTCAAAGGCTTAAATCTTCACTTCCGTCTAATGCCTTCGTGCATTTTGCAGTCCCACTAGCTCCTGTAAATTGGAAACATTGCTTTCCTCAGACAAAAGAAAAAACGAAAGAAAGAAAGAAAAAACGATTATTCTGTAAAATCATATATTGTACATTTTGTAAATCGATCTTCAGCAGCAGCAGTGCGGAGCAAGAAATGTTGCTATCACTTCCTTGAGAAAATTTCATGAAATTGTTATTTATAAAACATATTTCCTCAGTCTACGGCTGCAGGAAACTAATATACTGCGTGACGAATGAATCCGTAAGTGGTAAGTACGTAATTTTTACGAGGATATTAGTCATTCATGAACACTTAGTTATAGCACCTTCAAATAAGGGCAAATAATTAACAATATGTTCATGTGGTTATGGAATACGGAATTAGTTTCATGAGGGTGACTAGTCAAATGAAGAACTCACAGGTAACTGTTAAATCTGAAAATTAGCCAGGTAGTACTAGGTATAAATGTATTAAGAGATGCATTTCCGAGTTATTATCGTGGTGAAGTGTACGTACATAGCGAAATTATTTCTTTTAAGATGCAGTAGCTGAAGTCTGCCTACCTCGTTTTTTCGTCCGTTTTGCAGTATAGAACAACTGTCATCTCTCAACATCTTATTATATACTCTTGTTGCAAGTGAAGTCTATAAAGAAACACATAATAAGTTAACAGAAAACGTCTGTAGATTAACTAACAAGACAGTAACATCATTTACTTTTCAGATCCCTCTGCCATGGAGGAGCTGCAGTTGTACCAGTGCGCTGTTTGCTACAAGGCACCGTACAACCAATGATTCGGCACTCCTTCAGCGCAGCATGGACGTCAAACCAAAATCTTCACTTTTCGAAATGTCATCGTAGACTTCAGCAGCTACCTCGTCAGACCTGGAGACTGTGTGTACAAAATAATCTCGCTCGTGACTGCTACACAATACGGAGTGATTTCTGTGTCCATTACAGAGTATTATTCTCAGATATTTATCTTTTTGTTAATGTTGAAACTATACCTGTATCATATGTAGTAAGAGTCTAGCATGAAAAGGGAAATCTGTAACTTTAGAGGCATTAACTTAATGATGATAGAAGCTGTACCATAAGATGTTCTTCTAAAGATTTGTTCTCAATGCTACTCGCCTTTGGATTTTGTATCTAGTTGTGCAACTATGATTGAAGTGAAACCGGAAGGTTAAAGCCATCAATGCATCATACCAGTTGAGAATAATTATTTTGTTCTAGTATTTTACACTAAATTTCAGACTCTAGTGATGAATTCTAAACACTAACATTGAATTCCACACAAAAACAATATCTTCACTATAAAGTTTGACTTGCAAAGCAGTACGCATTGTATCGTATTATAGAATCACTAGCCAAACGTACGTTACTGTTTTCCTTAGAACAAGAACATTTGCTGATTCATGGTGTATATTCTTCAGAACTTTCACTTCAATATGTGACTGAACTAAAGCTATTACTTCCGCTCAAGCAAACGCATGTCAGAAAGATGTGTTATGGACTAAAACAATCTTCCTTAACGTCTTCTATGTGCTTCAGGATGTTCGCATGAAGTAAATTGTGATAACTAGATAGAGGTAGCCATTTCAAATTTCTAGCTGCTGGCGTACATTTTTTAAGACCATCACATTTTAAAATTTGCGTTTACTTTCAAGATCAAGGCTCCAAATCGCCGTGCCACAGAAAAAGTAAGGTCGTAGTTGTTTTGCGCTCATAGGATAAAATTAAAAAAACAGTTGTAGATAAATTTAGGCAAATTTTAACTATCGGAGTTTTCTCCATTGTTGACGATAGACCACATGGCAAAACTTCAATTTTTTCCATAATTGCTATTTTAACATCGATTTTGTAATTGAGGTATTACCGAGGAAAGGTGCTAGTGAGGCAATTATCGACTTCTTAATATGCTCCAGATGATTCTACTCTGCTAATTCGAATTAGAGGTTAAAATACTTTGGATGTCTAACACTTTAATGTACACTAAATGGTGCTAAATACAAATCATAATCAAGAGCATTTGCGCTTTCTGGAACATGATTAGATTTTCGAAATCCTCGTTTCTAAATTTTCAAAACTACGTTCATTGTGTGTGAGCAGGCCCTGCATCAGAATTACTGAATTCAAAAGTACAGTTTCTCCTTGCGTTGTTTACATTTTAAACTTTGCAAAGCATGTTAAACAGCCACCGTAGTCGAGTGGTCTGCGGCCCGTGTTCTGTATCGGGTCTCTGCTTGTGCAGAAAGACTGAGAGTTCGGAACCCGGCAATGAATACGAGCTGTTTCTCGTTTCACGCCGTGAGCTCGCATTTATCGGTAAGCCCATGGACACATCCCAGGATCGTCGCATGGAGCTCACCATCATCCTTACTCTAAGAATGTTAACCTTAAGAATTTGAAAAACCAATGTACTAAATGTCTATGTACTGTGTACTTGATTGGAAATAAAGATTGTTTGTTTGTTACGTTTCTTGTACAGATTGTGAAGGTCGTCCCTTCCAGGACTGCATACTGCCCATCAATTCTCAAACTGATGAAAACAACTGTTTGAAGCTTTAATTACCTGAAGATCACACGGAACAGGAAAAATAGCGCTGCTGAGAACACGCATCCAGTCTCGAAAATAATTCTTCAGCACATGTTCTGGTAGAGGTGCTTGATGTACTTAAGCTTTCGTCACTCACTTGGTGCCACCAATGACCTAGAGGAGAACGAGGCTCTTGTTCCGTGTCTGCTCTTTTCAGGTAAATATTTCACCCCATAAATAGGTTATGCATCTAGGAATGTTTTTGTGGATATAAACAATAAGAATAAGACCATATTCTGTTCGGTTCATTCAATAACAATATATTCTATTTTATGAAAGCTCACCTGGTAAGCCTCTGTCGAGAAATAACCAGGTATTTCACGTTCAAACTGGAATATTTTCATTTCTCGTCGTAATTTGTTTCCTTTTGAGACTACTAGATATGTAAATATTTATGTTTCATAACACACGATAGTGATGTATTTCTTCCCGACATAGGCAAGAAATGTTTAACGATTGAAATGCTAGCTTTCATAATATTATCATACTTTGAACTGGTGGAGGCAGTAATACTGAGTGATGCATCAAGAAGAGTCGGCAACATTAGTATATTTAATTATCTTAGTGTTGATAACTGTTTTAGAACCCTACTGCAACAAACTCATATTTTGCATTGTTTACTGATGGCATTCAAGCCATTATTTTGTTATGATTATGAATAGGTCGTAAGAATGTATTCTTCTAGTTTTCTTATTTATGTATACATTTACCTATTTATTGCTTCACGAACACAACTCTGAAAGAAAACAGAACACACGTCAACACCATTGATCTGAATGATAACAAAGATATCTTTATCCAGCGGTGTTGCCAAGACAGATAGGGCAGACAAGAAACATTTGTAATTCCGTATGAAATGTTATATTTGCATAATTATCAACAACGTAGTATCTGTTCAAATGCAATACACAAATCCCAAAATAAATGCATATAGTTGTATTGAATGTCTTTAATTTTTACCTATTAAACTTATAAAACTAATGCGCGACATGCTTTAACGCCAAATGGAACATATTAACAAGTATCACACACCTAATGAACAGGAATACTTGACTTATTACTGACAGGAATGCCATGAGGGGTTCAAATTAAATGTCTAAATTTTTAAATAGAATTCTTCATTTTCCTTTCTGTGTATGCATGGTTAATTTAGGAAGACTGTATGACAGTCGCTCTCAAATTCAACATCAACTAAACTAATAATATTCTCTGTTGACACCACACATCGGAGGGTGTAGACTGTAGAGACACAGGACGGGGATTGGTGAACAACCTTCTTTTAGCAAACGTTCAATATAATCGAATAACTTCCCAGACTATGCAAAAATGTCTGTGTACATAATAGACAATATTTTCATGGAAATATGGCTGAGTTGTCTACTAGTGCGTGTTGCTTGCTTGCTGTAATTGAGCTCTAATGCAGTACAAATATACAAGTGTAACATTTCTGCAGAAATGCGACAGGGAACTTTTTAATGGAGAGAACTAAAGAGCTTATTCATAAGTAGGACTCTTCGCATAATCAGCGACCTACCTGAACAAGTAAGAAAATGCAAGGTTATACGTACACAATTTTGAAAGGAGTTGAAATAGCGCACAGTATGCATGACATTCGTACGCTCATACGACTGTAATAAAGAACATGCTAGTATTCTTCTTATGGAAGGGCAAGTTGGCATGCGATTTACAAACATTTGGTGATAACAATCTTTATATAACATGGTGCCATGATTAGAAAACACACGCTTCTTGAATCAACTTCCAATTGAACACAATTAGAAAATCAAAAGGAATCTACTTGAATTATTACCTTAATGATACAAAATTATGAAAGATTTTGCTTCGCAGTTAAAGACTCATGCACATGATGACCGCTTGTCAGTCAACAAGAATCACTTCGACCTGAGACGAGTGACCCAGGGAGAGCTATGATAGCAGTGATGAGTGCGATGAGATTATCAAGAAGCTCAACGGAACTTGCGACAGGGGTGAGCCATTGTACTTCCAGTAATCTGAGCACTGCGGTCACTATACCATTGACTAGGTTGGACACTGCTTCTATAGCTTGACGTGCGATTTCATATAAACTCAGGATTCTGTTGAGGTTTGTGAAGCTGAGCAGACCGACTGGACTGAGAGCCAAGAGGCCCTGTGTGACCAGATGCGTCGCTCCTCCGAGACCCAGGTGGTAAACTGGAGCAGTCTCGTCACCCACCATCAGGTTCGACACGCGTTCTGCTGCTTCAAAAGCCAAGGCATAGCGAATTGACTCCACAATTCTCTCCATTACTCAAATAAATAAATTCGAAATAAATAATTTTCAAGGTAATAAAATGAGTCTTAGTGAATGAGCACTACCAATCCGAGGCAAGTACCAACATGATCAGGACATTGCATCGTTGTTCATTCTAATATACGACCTTTCAAACACGAGTTAAGTAAGCTAATGTAACTATTATGATCATTAGCTTCAGGAGAAATTTGGTATTTGATTTTGTAAAACACTACTAAGGGAATTTTTTAAGCCAATTTACCAATTGTTAAAAGTTATTTATCATAAGTTTAATTTCTTCTCAAAACCTTTCCGGTATCTCATATCAGAATAATAGAACCCGGCGAATTTTCATTATTGGTACCTCATACAAACTGGAAAAGTAAAAGAATTATTTTTCAATATTCTTTCATAAATAGATGCTCAAGCCTTCTCTTATTGACAAGCACCGCAATATTGGCTACTATAGTAAACCAGTTAGCACATTTTTCTCACTATTGTAAACGTCTTTTTTATTGCAAGCTTTAAATTTGCCTAAAATGAAGAAAATACAATCTGCTGTTGCATCTAGAAATTTGTTTAACTTCAAGTATCGATATTTTAAGTGTTATGAGCAACAAACCCACATCGATCTACTAGTAACTTTAAAACAACAATACTATTCTTTCAAGAGACGCATGTTTCCAAAACAATTATGCATGATACTTGGGCTCACAACGAAGTTTGATTTAGATCACAAAACTTGTGTGCCACGAGATACGGAGAAGAAACAGTCGAACAGCCAGTGAAGGGTGGGTGCTTCAGGGCTTGTATTCTGCTGTGTGCTGCGTCATGTAGGACAGCAACTCTGCCTGTGAGGAGCAAAACAATGTCAGTGCTGGAAGATCTATGAGAGAAGTAAAGGAAAGAAACTCGTTATCTCATACGAGAAAAAACATTTTTTTAATAGTGATATGCGAGCAAAAAATAGGGAAAATAAGTGGAAAATTCTGTCAGCAGTATAAAAAAGGGTAACAATTAAAAGAAATGCCCCGACTTATACTGTTGTTTTTATTCTGCGTGGCACAGAAAGTTTTCTTGAAAATGTTGCATTCAACTGATGATGGACAGAAAGAAGAAGGAGAACAGAAAGGAGAAGGCAAACCAAATGAATGAAATAAAGCTAAACATTATGCTACAATAAATAGATTAGATAAATATACATGACGATACCGATACTCGTTATTTTAGACTAGGATTCCATTACAATACCGTTTTGAAAATCATTAGGATTCGATAAAAGCATTACTGTAAATACTAAGCCCTGAATCACTCCTGATATTCGTTGTTCATCATCAAGCCGCAAAGGATTTTTTTGCCCACTGCTTTCTAGGATTTATCTTTCCGTCAAGACGACCTCAGTGACCATTTTTAGTATTGGCGAGATATAGAAAAAAATTTAATTGCTTCTTGTTGATATTCTTTTCAGTTTTCATGAATTGTCTGAGGAAAATAATCTGAAAGATGAGCAGAAATAGTCCCAAATTCTAATATTTATAAATGTAACAGAAAATGGAAATTCGGATGCTTTGCTCACTATTGTTTGAGCGGAACTATTCAAAACTACGCATGGATTTTCATTTTTTGTGTGCCTGAACTGTTTTAACTGAAAAAATTACGTACATCTGACATCAGATTTAAGTTAAAAATGCTGCAGCTGATATTCAGTCACATTTGACGAAAATATCGTAATTTTGATCCCTGTGTGAACTCCAGTCTTACAAATGAACATTAGGATCATGAGAGTCATTGCTTCACAAGTGCCTTATGCAGAGCAAACTCTGTACCGTGTTTATAGTGGAAAATTCTAGTTAGAGCGAGTCAGGTTAATGTAGTACATACACCATAATACGCAGGTCGATCTAAATATTTGCTGATTTTAAAAGTAATGGTGATTTTGAAAGCAGTAATTATGCAGGATGTTGAGGTTAAAGTTGAATTATTCATGCATAAAACTGCATTCGATTCACTCCTTTAAACTGCTCAATTAACACGGAACTATGAATTCGCGAGGTATTAATTCAAAAGTTGGTAAAAGATTCAATTAAATATACAGTTTTAAAGATTGCTAGTCAATGAAGTCCGTCATCGAAGTTAGTTTGTGTCTGGTGGTACTGATGCATTCACTCTACAACTCACTACGCATGACGCTCATAAAATGTAGTCCTTTCCGCAGGACTAGGTTGAATTTTTCTATCTTGTTACCCTAAATGAAGCAGGATCTACGATGGCGCACTTCATATGCAAATTATAAGCTATGTTTTCGTGTGTAAACACTTCAAACAACTTGATCGCAATTATTTATATTACTAAAGAAGAACTTTGTCAGGTTTTGACCAGGTACTCGGGAGCGGCGATAATGCACATGGTGAGATTGCTGCAAGAATATGTACATAAAATATGAACACAAGGTAACAACATGTAGTTTTTTACCATTACTACGCTTCGAAATTCAACGATGTCAAACTAGCATAGGATTTTGATCGGAAAACTCGAAATGATAAAATACTCGTAAATCCAAGTCGAAATTCCAGAACGTGTATCAGTTCTTATGCTCTAAAATTGAGGTAGTTCCATCCATTTAGTCTTCTGGTCATATTTGCAGAAGAGGAGACAGTCGTTAAGGCTGTGACCATGCTGGGTATAAAATCATTTATTTCAATATTACTAATAAGGTTTTTTTAGTGAACTTACTACTATTTTGCATCTAACCCATGGTAACACCACACCTATCCTCAACACACAGGCACACGTGAAGTTTCTACATATACATACAGGGTGTCTCAAAAAAATGTCCTCACCCTTTAACCGTTGCTAACATGCTGTCTTCTTTGTGTTGCAGGTGTGAGGTTCGAACCTTTGCGAACATGATTCTTTAATCACATTTAATCATGTTCGCAAAGGTTCGAACCTCACACCTGCAACACAAAGAAGACAGCATGTTAGCAACGGTTAAAGGGTGAGTACATTTTTTTGAGACACCCTGTAGTTGAACGGAAGTGATCATCATAGACTCCAATGGCGAATCGTTTTTGTCAGCAAGAGAGAGCTTTTCCATGATTTTTTCCATTTTTTCACTGCTTTTTCAGTTGCTGGCAACAAGTTTTTACTAGTCTCTAGGCACCGGGTTCTAGGTCGAAAGTTTTAATAGCGGAAAAAATTCCTCCGTATAGTTCAAGCGCAAAAAGTGCAATGATCACTAACACCGTAATGATTGAAAGACTTTTAAAGCTTTGTGAATTTTTGAAATTGAAAATTGTTGCATTGATGATGGAAGTGAAAGGAGAGTCTAGGTTCATGAAATTATGGGTAATATATGACATGCAATCTGCGTAATTAATGACTCACGAATCCGACTACTTTATTGGTAAATGCCTCGAAAATGACATATTTTACTGCAAGTTGCAAAAATATGTGTATTCATTCGTTTTCAAAGCGAAGGTAATTATCTCGTATCTCGTTAATAATGTTATTTTTAGATTAAGTTAAAATAGTCATTGAAACATTGAGGCAATTGAATAATTTGACTTAGAAATATTCGTATTAAACGCGGCATAAATCTCGCCACAGCGTGAGCTAATATTTCAAAGCACAACGAACGCAATTCAATACACGATATCGGTATTTATTTTATCGTCTCAATAGTTAAACAACACTCAAAAGTCGGTGTTGACGTACTGGCATCATGGATTAGAGGAAATTTTGGAAAAAAATGGGTGCAGTAAGTTATATGAGCTCTTCAAACAATACAATTTCTTCCATATGTTTAAAGTCCAGTAAATATTTCGAGTTATAACTACTACTATGAACGTGGCTAGCAAGATTAAAAAATTATTATTTAAAGTTTCATCTGTAGTTGGTGTTCGTAGCTGGAACATTGTCACTCACTAACACAAAAGTTCCATTACCTTTCTCCACGATGCAGTGCTCGCGACTGCAGGGCGCATCCAGACGCAGGCAGGTACGGCCCTTATGTCCTCTGCAGGTTGAATACAGAAGACACTGCATCCCAGAGTTTCAAAATGTAAAATGACGTCAAATAAGTAGAATGAACCATTCAATAAATCTTCTATTTAGTTCTTAACGTGTATGAATACATGCGAGAGTGGTATATGATCACTAGCTAAAATTTAAGCCAATTTACTTGTTTCTGAAAATTACGGAAAGACTTTTCTAGTAACGTTATTCTGCTGGTATTTCTAGCATACTTTGTTTAAGTTCAGTGTTGGTATTGGAGACCCACGTCAGCCTCAGCATACAGGGTGGCACAGGCGCAGTCATGTCCGCGGTGAGTGCGCATGTACATATGTATCATATATGAGACATAGATGAACGCTTGAATTGTTTGCAAAATATGAGTTAGATTGTTTCGAATAATCCGTTTATTAACCGACTGCAGCCACTATGGGTTTATTTACTGTAGTTAACCCATTAACCTAATGAACGTAAATGAAATGACTCAATACTGCAATCATTTTTTATTTAAAACAGAATTGATTCTTCCGATTTATTCACAGAGTTACACTTTAGCCTAAGCGTGACATCGCAGAAATTTGAATATGAAGAGGAAGTTCATGCTATGCAATTATATAAGAATAATCTACTGTCTCGCAACGATCATCATTGGTCGCAACGAGTAAAGTAGAAGCTTGACCCTTGTACTACTAGTGGAATACTTATGCATGTCTCATTCAAATGCTCTATTCATGGCAGAGAAACATTCACTAAGCAGATGTGTGACACCTGCACTTTAGCACAATGGAAAAATGTATTTGCTCTCCTCTACACCTAATGAATAAGCCTCATGAATGAACTTCAAAACAAGTATTAAACAGAAAAATAATTATTATTATGTGATTTGGATGATTACTGTTTCCTTAACTAGTTTAATTTTCGAAGGATTTTTTGCTTTTGATTATCTTTAGTAAAGGAATATATATTATTTGATACTAGTTGATAGGAAGAGCTGATACCACCACTGGAATACTGATGTCCCACTCTTCCCAGTTCTGAACTACCACTATGAATCCAGTGTCTCAGGTTAACTATGCAGAATCTCATGAATAAAAAGGTTAAAACTTTTTTATGCATTTTGCACTTTTTACAAGTACTTTTTCGATAGTTTTGTACGCTTAAACATATTTCATGAATATGGTAGTGAAAGGGTTAAAGCTGAAGAGTAGAAGTTACCTTTATTAGTATAAATTGGTAAATGATAATACATAATTTTAGCCTGAAATTAACCTTCATCTTTGACTACAAAATTAGGCCCAAGTTGTTCATGGGATGACTTTTATACAAGAGTGCCGTAGTGTGAACACTG
Source organism: Trinorchestia longiramus (assembly GCA_006783055.1). Classification (NCBI taxonomy): domain Eukaryota; kingdom Metazoa; phylum Arthropoda; class Malacostraca; order Amphipoda; family Talitridae; genus Trinorchestia; species Trinorchestia longiramus. The sequence continues at coordinate 52,263 of VCRD01000897.1, forward strand.
ACTTTAGTCATACATAAAATTCAACGATAAATAACACTAATCATATACTTTGAAGCTGAGTATCTTATTGCAGTGTTTTTATCATGCTTCTAGTTGTCTTCCAAATTCATAACGTTATATGCTAATTTGACAATGTAGAGAAATGAGTCATATGTATTTTTTGAGCTTAAATAACTCGAAGCTAACACCAATATCTTGCAGAATCACAGTCTGCCTTAAATATTATGTCCCTGAATATTGCAGTTTGCAATTTATTAACTTTTCTCACTCCCACAGTATTTTAATATCACAGTAAGTGTAAAGAAATCATGTACCGTAAAGTGGCAGTGTACTGGCACCACTGCGTGCTCGGACTCCTTCCGTGGTGCAGTGGCAGCTCGCGCATATCATGAACAGGATATTAATACCACTATTAGCAAAAAGTTTAGACAACTATGATAGTAATATCTAGGTTGCAAATGTGGTGCAATGTAACTCAAAATGTATGAAAGATAAAAAAATCATGCGTAGCATAAAGACCAGCCGCAGAGATAATGTTTAACATAAATTTCACGCGTGTGTAGCAATTAGTAACCCCAGTACCGTTTGCGCTAACTTTTCTACTACATATTGAATATCTGTTTTCGTTGCCACTCTGGCAACTCTGAGACTTCATTTAATTGGTGATAATAAAAGAAAAATTCCTCAGGAAAAACCTTACGAGACTTCTGATCCCTCACAGCAAACCCCTAATAATACCAGCTCTCATATTCTCCCAGGAATGCAATAAGAAATACATATTAACCCGTTGGTTGTTGCAAGATTTTACTAAAAAGCAGAGCAAGGAAAACCATGTGCAGCCTTAACATTTGGTCAGCTAGAATTCACAAGGGATAGCAAAAAAGTTAAAACAACTGAAAGTTTCGACAGTAAGCTTTATTTTTAGCATTCGAAAAGATCATACCAAAATCATAAGCAATCGGTATTCTAAATGAAGAAAAATTTCAGCACACTGAAGAGTAACATAGTTGAACTATTTGTGGATCAAAGTATATTATATATCATTTGAAATAGGTCGGTATCGTAGTATCAATAAAGATCCTAAAATGAGTAGATTTAAAGTACAAGATGCAGTAGCGATTTCTTGGAAATTTTCGAATATAACAGGAACGTCAGATTTCTCTGCACATGTGCGTGCAGTAAAATAAGAATGATTAGAAAAGGGGTGGTCATTACGAAAACTCCTTCCAGCTTGCTGCTCCACGCGAGCAACGAGTGCTGTAGCTCTAGACCAGAGGTGGGGAACCTGCGGCCTTTCAAGTTAATAAGTGCGGCTTTCTGTGTCCCGTTGAGATACATGTCAAAAATATATGAAATTCTTTACAATACAATGATTACGTATTCTCACGTTTTCCAAGTACTGTGTTTTACATTTTCATGCAAATTATGTCTGTAATTATGTCACAATAACTGTAAAATATCTGTTATATAGGACCATACAAATCTATTGTTTGAGGCCTTTTTGAGGAGTGGCTGTTGTTATTGCAACCTTTACTCCAAGAAAGGTTCCCACCCCTGGTCGAGACTTACTAGTATAATTCGCATATTTAGATGCACAATGTGCGCAACTATGTTTATAAATGATTGACAAGAGCATACTTTTAATGAGTTTATATCTGTTATTGAATATTGATTGTGTATAATATCTGCTAACTAGTAAAACTTTGAATGAATACGTGGGTGAAGTATTTAGATGAAATGAATAGCAAATTCTTTCTAATTTTTTCAGACGAGGGTCCAAAAAATGGTTAGGTATCATACGACTTCCTTAAGAACTGTGGTTGAAGAAGGGCTACTGAAGAAAATTTTCATTGAGGGTAGATGAATACAGATTGTAAAATATGATCTAAAGTACTAGATGTAGTAGCGATGAATGTATTTTACTGTGTATTCGAATATTTTTTGCGGAATGAAACAAACAAACAATCTTTATTTCCAATCGAGTACACAGTACATAGACATTAGTACATTGGTTTTTCAAATTCTTAAGGTTAACATTCTAAGAGTAAGGGTGATGGTGGGCTCCATGCGACGATCCCGGGAGGTTGATGGGGGTCTTCATGGGAGGGGAGTTGAGTGTTTAGCGGGTTGAGTGCACGGCGCGGAGTACGAGAAACAACTCGTGTCCATGGCCGGGTTCGAACCCGCGGTATTTCTACATGAAGCAGAGACCTGATACAGAACACGGGCCGAAGACCACTCGACCACGGTGGTGGCTGCACGGTGCTCATATTTTTCTGTCACACTGAATACATGTGAACCTGATTCTGAGCTACAGAACATATTTTTAAAATTATTAATACATGTATTCATTTTTAAAGAGCAAAGCTGTCATATAATGAACTCGTATCTAAAAGTTAAGCCATCATTTGTTTGTTTGAGTCAATCTCTCCATTGGAAGTTTTCTTTAACACTAAAGTTGCTCCATGGTGCACTGCTCGAAAACTTTACTTGTGCGTCAATCCTTCATATTCGAATAAATGTTAAGCGAGCCTAAATCATGTCTTTGAGATAGATTTTGCTTTCATGATAACGAAGATGAGCTTGCAAGATTGAAGGGCACGTGTGTTTTCATTTTGTGATTGGAGGTCAAATCTTACACTTGGAAAGTTTCACGCCCGCAACCGAATGGTATCCTACATAGGTTTCTTTGGGGTCAGCGCTTACAAGAATAAATTTCTCTGTTTTAGGGTAATCAGATGATCGTTAGGTTATTGGTGAAGATGTCATTAGATAAATTGAAATTAAAGTAATGAACCCTCTTCTGCGTGCATGTTTCTTGATATTAGAAGGAAATTGATCTAATTCATGAAGTCGACGTTTGTTCTTAAATTTGACTTCGCTTCACCCTAGAAGACATGTATGTTGCAGTTAATCACACCAAACATAGATGACAAAAAAGAACATAACGTCACAGTGCAGTTGCTGTTTAAATGCCTTGTTTATAGAAGCTGGTAAAAAATACTTGTTAGGTAGCAATATTGAAAATGTGACTGATATACTGGCAGTATATCATAAGATTCAAGTGTCTGAAAAATAAAAGTCGTGTTATACGCCATCTGGCTTCGCTCAGAGGAGAGAATTGAGATTTTGCTTAGTCAGGGTCCGTAACTTGGCTTAGAAATGTGTAAACTTATGAGCGAGTGAAATGGAATAATATGCTCAAGAGAAATTAGAGCTCCTTAATACATATATAAGTTCATACATGCTACCTGTTTCTTTATTGAAAGAGAAGTACTGTGCTTTCTTCATTAATTCATGTCATGTCTATTTCGAAAGAAAACACGAGTTGATTAACATTTTTGAGATATTTTCTGCTTTTTGATTGAAACTTTCTTATGCGATCTTCATAACGAAAGGTACAAGTAGCACCACTTTGGAGTTGTGAATAATGATTTAGCTAGCAACAGGTTGGGATATTGAGAGGCAGGGAAAACATCTTGAGAAAACAGAAAAATAAATTGAAAAGAAAGGGGGATCAAAAATAAAAAAAAACTTGTATTAACAAATTGAAGTCTGTATATCGGCAACTTCCACGAGACTGAAAACAAATATACAACAGAAAAATCGAGGCCCAGATAATCTAGAAGTAAGCCCTCAATATCATCGCAACAAGCGCCTCTGATCCAGTATTTGATAGCGAAGGGTATCTCTGAGATGAGTTCAGTCTCCAACGTATCCTGGTGAAATACTTATTTTCGCAGCACCACAGTTACATTCTTGAGAGCTCACATCCGTAGAACTGATGAGAAATTCTGTCGTAAAAAGTGCCCTTTGCAATCTATTTATAGATTGTTTTCTTTAGCATAACAGACACGAAGTGAATAAAATGACAATTAGAGACCATTGAATAGGAGTACTGTAAGATTTGGAACTCCTATTTCTACCTGTACTAATTCAAATCTAGATTGGGATCACACAAGGAAAGTTGTGAAATTAAAGTATTGTTGTTAAATTAGGGTAATGCTTAAATTTTACGGTTAAAGAAGCAACATTCGTGGGAGCCCTGCTACGGTCCTGTGAAGGAATGATCGGTAGTGGGTTATTCGTCTGCAAGTCGTTAGGTTACAGATTCGTATCATGAGATAAGCGAAATCCGTACGCTATGTGAGTGCAATTTATATTGCACCCACATAGATAATGCCTTTGATTGTGTGTTCCTAGAACTTTGTTTTAAAATCGACTACATTAATCTTCGTTATCAAAGGCTAAATTCTCAGACGCTCTTTGAATTTCAATTGGATACAATGACTATTGGCCTAGTTAAGCCTATGATTTTCACGTTGCTCAGCAAAAAAATACGATTTGTCTTTGATGATGGTGTTTCCTAAATGAGACATTGTCTTCCTAACTTATCCGAATAATATTAAATGTAGTAGAGAAAGATATTTCCTCGTATAATTTTACCTCGGTAATAAACGAAATAATTTCTTCTTTGAACAAAGGCCTATTTCGCCAAACTTGTATTTCGACTATATTTGCCCCATGTTTGCATTTTTGACCATTTTTCGTTCTTTTGAGTGCAAATTAGGAGTGAAATTTCGCGGAAGTTATTTAGCGTTAACTTACAGTTTAATGTTTACTCTTCCACTACAAAAGCAAGTGCAGAGGTTTGTGTTCGTCTTAACTTAAACTGTGGTGAGCAAATGCATGTTGCATTTGACGTGTTTCCCCCGCTAGGCAAAAATTGGACAGAACGAGTCTACATAGAAGTGAGGTGGATATGCCGATCGTTGGGTGAAAAAGTTGCTCGTGACGAACGTGTTGTAGATGTATTTCCGTGCATTGGACAACAATAGCAACAATAGCCTTCCAATAGCATTGGAAGGCTTCTACATTATATTATAAAGCATATAGAATAATTTATGTTAAACAACTCCATTTAAGCTTTCTATTGCTTTCTTGCATGAAAATTAGCTGGCCTTCTGCATGGCAGTGATAAAGTACTGCAGCACACGCTACCTATCCGTCCGATATGAACAAAACGAAGGCTTTATCTTCACTATAAAAATTTGGGACGTAGTAGCCAAATACACATAACAGCCTGGCGATACATAATGATCTGACAGTTCTTTGGGAAAGTCCATTTGCTCCGGTCACTGATCATATCAAGTCCTGAACAACACGTAAACTTCACTGTTATGTTGAAAACGCGTCTTACGCAATAGCTCTCCAATTGCAAGTCTGGCGAGGTAAATTCCATATAAGGCCCGCAGGATAGCACGGTATCAAGCACGATACATTTATCTCGCTTGAAAATCATGTGAGAGGCAAGATCTAAGCAGTGAGACATAGAGGTGAGAGTCATCTCGACTTGCATTAATTTTCGACCATTTTACAACTATTTTACTATACCTATGACTCACTCCAGACAGAGGAATGTTTGGGGATGACAGTGGTATACATAACTCGTTTTCACTATATAGCTCTAGGTACCGTATGATCCTAGGGACCTTATATGTTTTTTTTGTATATTTATGTACAAAAGCATTTGATTTTATGCTCAAGTATGAAAGAATGATCAGGAATTGATTTCCATACAACGAAATTTGTGTGTGCGTAAATTGGATTTGATGAATGTTTATATTACCTCCCGGAACTATTTAAATGCCCTACTTGCTGAGATAGACGCATCTTCTTTTATTTTTTGTGGATAATACAGTGCATGTAGATTCAATACTGCGCTTTTAGTTTAGCTCGCCTCTGAAGATACATACTTTTTCGCGTTTGGTGGATAGACTTTCCATTTTCCACATAAACTTATTTCGAGGGGTAAAACAATTGATGAACGTGATTGTCAAGTGGTTAACTGAAACGATTTATTTTGCAGAGCTTACCCGTGTTTTGTGAAGTTGTTCTGTAATAGTAACTTAGTATTCTGTCAGATCACGTAATAATCGTCCAGTGACTGTAATTGTAAACTAATATAAAACCTAAACAAAAATACTAATTTTTCAACTTCGTGGAACTCCGAATCTGCTGAAGTAGGCACTTTTGATGTACCAGTGACTTCAAACCAAGTCATGATGTACCAATGACTTCAAACCAAGTCAGGTTCTTTCGTGTTATATCCATCACATCGTGAAACTTCGGCCGTCAAGGATCCGTGTGCAATGTGGAACGCAATAAAACACGCGCTTTCACCGGCGTCGGTGAAGCGTAGAGTGACCGGGCAGAGGCAGTGCTGAGTTCAATAGAAGCAGGCGGTTAAATAGTCAGGACATTTCCCCCGCTCATGTCATGTGTGTCAAAATCGTAATTTTTCTTCCATTTTAAGTTTCCAAGTAGATATAAAAATTATTTATTGTAAAAATGACACGCACTCACTGCACCTACCAGGTATTGTCTCACAAGTCTCGTTTTAAAGATTAATGGCGTAGTCTCATCCTCACCTCGAAAGAGGTACTAATAACCGTCTGATGTATGCTAGGCTTGATTCCCGTATGTACCGTGTACTGCTGAGGCTGAGTTTGGCTGCCCAGGCTATTGAAGCCTTAGACAACTTTTAGTGAACTTTTCTGACTAGGTTTGGTAAAAATGTGCGTGGTGAATTAAGTGTGTGAAGTTCTGGAAAATTAGAAAATGGAGACAACGTCACGATGCAAGCAGAGACTGAACCCAATTACCAACAAGTGAAGTTGATAAACCCGAAGTAAAGATTCTTAGCAACACCATGGGTAACTTTTTGAGTGATCTTCCAGTAACTATAGCAACGTGGATTATTCCTACAGTAATATCAGGTGTGATAGACACTGCCGAACCATTGATCAAAGCTCAACTTGGAGGAGCCACTCGGATAGTATCCGAGGAATTAAGTGCTCTGACTCCAGCGCCTACCACGCTGTTTGATCTTTTTACTCCCATCGCCTTTGCCGTTATATCAGTGTTAACAACTCTGCGCGGCATTGTGGAAGGTCTTTTCAGTGCAATTATAGGAATATACGAAATCAATATTCCAAGCATTCTGGCAGCCATCGTGGGATTTCTTGCTGGGAATTCTTAGGACCATTTCTTCCTGCAAGATGCAATGAAACGATGACATCGACTTCACTAAAATAGTAATTTACTCCTATTTCCGTTTATCTATGTGTAATTTTCAGCAACATTCCATATACCCCTTATAGACTTTGTATTTATTTAAATCTTTGTATCATGGCACTTTTTGTAGCATTCCTTCAGACAACGCATTCCAATCCTTTCCACATATAAAGCAGGAACACGTCCAGCAGGACGACAGGCTTCCCTATAAACTTGAATGGAATCAGATCAAAAATCAAATAATCATCTCCCAGTCTGTAAATTCTACGAACTTTCCCCTATAAGTACTATAGGATTTAAACTCATACATGATTTGTTTCCTAGGCTTATAAGGTAGGCGGTCAGGTGATAGAACATTTTCCATGTGTAACGTGTCGTGTTACCGCTGCTTGTAGCGCAGGACACAAACAGAGCACATCAAAGTAAGTAGACGAACTTCAGACAGTAAAAATACGAAACCATGGATCTCAAAATGCTTCTCTGCAGTCCTAAGCTGTTTTTTTAATTTGTGATGAAAATTACTAATGCAAGAGGCCAAAGAGTTTCTTGCACTTCCAGGAATTTTTTATTTCAAATCTGCTATTTAAATGTTAGAAATGAAGCATGTCAAGAACTTCTTTGATCATGATTTTTTCATGATCATGAGCTCAACATAAAAAATTATGATGAAGTAGTGCTAACTTCAAACAATTATTCCTGCTTGCTCCTTTTTTGTTCAACTTTTAACTTTTGGTTTCAATGTTTGATATAAGTAACTTTATTCCTGTTCACGTGTTTCAGAGCTGTGATACATTCCTGACCGACCATGCATCTCACTCTTCCCTTGAGCAAAGGTGTTCTCCACCGTCCTGCATGCTGTCGGAGGTGGTTTCAGAGCAGCTGAGAGCTGCTGGAATCTGGAGGAGCTAGCCACCAGCTACAGCGTGAGAACACGGTAGAGGTTATACTTTTTCTCTTTGCATCTATTTATTCGTTTTAACTTTATTCGTACCTTAATTTGTAGGGTAAATCTGTAAAATTGGCTCTCTTAATTTGTTTATTTGCTTGAATGTAGATATGAAATTGAAATGGAATTAATCAATAATTTTCAATGTTATTTGTTGTAATGGTCTATCTGAAATTTCCATTTCTCTTGTGTTTGAAGTATGGGGCAGTAATACTCGTGTATTGTTCCTAATTAGGATGACGATAAATCGTACAATTTCTTACGGTTTATATAATGAAGTGGGCAAGTGTTGATCGTATCTCCATACTGCACAATACGATCAAAATTGCGTATTGAATTTATGTAAGTTGCTTATTTCAGATGCTCAGCACTAACTACTGGACGGCGCTTGGAAAATCACCGCCACTACGAGTATCGCTGGACTCTGTAGCCAATGGAAATCTATACCGCATCGCAAGATTCGCTCAACAAAATAACTGCTGCTTTTAAAAATTCGAAAAATAACAACTCTAATTGTATGGTAGTATTTAGACATATTTTCGATCAGTTTATGAGATAGAAACAACGATTTTAAAAATTAAAATTTTACGCTCGTTCGCTTTGCCTGGAACTGTATTTTACCATAACTCAGGTTTCACCACGAGCCTTGTATCAAAATGATCGTCTCAAGAATGCTAGGGCGCGTTCATCCTCTCGTCCCTTCAATTCATAAATTGAAATCTTTCAAGTGAAAAAACTAAGCAAAAAATATTGGATAGTTAATCCAATAATTTTATTTCTATGTTCCTAAAATTCATGGCATTAGGGTATAATCCATGGAACTAGAATAAAAGTTATTTTTTACCTAACACTTTTATGCTATCGAATCCGGTAGATATACAATAAGCGAACTGGAGTTGAAGAATGAGATTCAGCTGACCCTACTATATAAACTATTGGGTAGCTTGAAAGTGTCCCACAAAATTCATTAGAAATTCGCATTCTAATCCCAAAGATGTAAAATATTTTGAATTATTCACTCGTGTTCTCGCCTGTTATGAAGCATCCGAAGGAAATAATAAGTAACTACGTAAATAATGATGCTGAAGAAGGAATCGAAGTGAAACGGCCAAAAAACTGATGCATATTTTACTCACAATAATGTCCAGACGGAATTTCTCGACGTACAATGCCGGTGCTACTCCTAATAACGGGTTTTAGCAATTTAAAACGATACAAGCTAATAAAACAATAAAATTGACGATGTTGGTGTAATGAGAAACACAGTATAAAAATAAAACAAACGAAGACACATAGTAACTTTCATTTTACTACACTCTCATGGAGTTAAGATGCATTGCCCTACCATAATCAAGATTATGATCCATTCGAATTATTTTTTTTGGGTGCACTGAGACGCTTCTATTCAAACAATTGCATCGAGTTCCACATAACCGATAATCGGTACCTCATAAGATAATAAATAATTTACAATTTAACTTGATGTATTTTAATTCTAAGCTCTGATAAAATATTAAATCATGTCACTATCTGCGGATCAGTTCATTCGATCGTTCATGAAGTTTTTAAAAAGAGTTGGAGCGCACGCAGTATCCCTGAGCTCGTAAGAAACGTAAACAAAGTATCATATAAATCTAGTTAATGCGGCAATAATTTGGAAAATTAGCGTGCATTTATTTACAATTAATCAAGATAAGTCTAGATGGCTAATAATATTTAAATAATTGTATAACAGCAGTATGAGGCTACATAATATGAATAATAGTATTGTTAAATCAGTAGACTTAATAAACCATTACCACATGCTGTAAAGCTATTCAGTCACAGACCAAAATTTAGAAGACGCGGAAGCTCTGTTTTTCCTTCGCGGGTTTGTTCTTGATAAATTAATTCCTAAGTGTTGTGCAGAATATTTTATCCCTTGTTACACTAAAGATAAAGACGCATCATCATAGGCTACCTCATATGTAACTGATCCTGTTATCCTGAGTCTTGCACCACCAGCAAAGCTCAAATGCATGTAGAACCAATCCGCCTGTGTGAGGATTTGAAAAAACTTATATACGCCAGTTGAGAAGCCATGGATGGACGGTAGTTGTACATGGAGAGTAAACAAAGAGCATTTTGTTGTAGAAATAACTTCGCCACTCTGATAGTAGAGAGATTGCCAAAGAAACAAATTGTGTTGGGATACAAGAATGATTCATGCATAATCGCTGTGAGCGAATCGATAAATGTAAGGCAAAAAGGAAACTACTTCCAAAGGTCCAAAATCAAATAGTTTGCCAAAAAAATGAATACTAGGTTTCTAACTTGCATACATCAAATCAAAGTAGCAAAATATTATGATATCTGTTTACTTGCGACAACTAAATTCGTCTGAATTAATAAATCGTGTTAAATCCCTCTTCAATAAGGTATAGTATGAAAGGACAATGATAAATTTAAGACGCACAGTTACAGCAGAGCAAACTAGCATTTCATTTTCCAGTTACTAATCTAGATTCATATTCGAAAGCTAGTTCTTTGGAATTAACAAAGAACAATTACAGCATATCTAAGTTATTACATCAGACCATGCTTGTAAACATCCCTTCATTTCATAAATTTCTGCATTGGAACAGTCAAACCTGACCGATAACATTAGTTGTAAGTGCTTCTGAATACTCAGATGCCGTTTCAATCTGTGCCATGAAAATTTTGAGTAGGATCTGCATGCACATCTTCTACGACGCTTTTCTATAACAGGTTTCGCAGAGATATTGAGGAACAAATAAGCTAACTTCAATCAAATACATATGGTCACACTAATAATGAATTTACAGTAAACAATCAAGGAACTGACAAACTGGCGAGTGAAATACATATTAAGTTCTAACTTCTAATAATACTTATAACTAATCGTGCGACAAAATTTTGCGTGCACGAGTCATTGCTTATGTCATAATTCAAATTGCTTTGAGAGTATTTTAGAAGTGTTAATTTATTGCAAATGGCTTGTTAAGAATGAAAAATACAGCATATGACTTAATAGGAAGGACGACGTATTTTCTCAGATATTCTATAGAGTTTTTGTTAAATAAGACTCATTGTTTGCCTCCTAGTAATACATAGTGTTCAATTCACTCCTATTCCTCATCGAGTATTTTCTAAAAGCCAATTTTTAAGGAAATCAATTTTAGAAGCTTCAAGCCATCTCAAATTGTAAAAGTTAAGTACATGAAATTCGTCAGAGAAGTGAAAAAATCGAAAAATTTACGAATATGTTATCAAGTTTTCAATGATTCGCACACCTAATTGTGATATTGAGCATTGAGTCTTTATCAGAACTGGCCCCCAATTGGAATTAGATTTAACTCATTTTTCCTTAAATACGATTATCACTTTGTAAGTTAATGGTTTGATCACAATTTTAAGAGCTTTCTGTGGTAGTATGGCGTTTTGTTTATGCATAATGTCAATTCTGTTTCTGCTTCACAGAAGCAGGATGAATGGTTTTAAAGGTTAATATATAAAATAAGTTACGCTCAATTTTGACAAACTTTAGTTTGCAATTTATCTGTCATCAATTGTAACATGGACCAGTAATATTGGATTGAGAAATAATTATATATGCTTGATATTATCAACATTAGGACAGAATTTATCAGAAGTGAGACAAGTTGAAACTTACTCAAACTTATGGTGCTTAATTTACGGGAATATTCTTAGTTTTTAATAAGAAAGCATGAGGGGAGAAAGCTCGAGGGGAGAGAACGCTAGTGAGCGTAATGGATGATATCAAAGGATACGAGACACTGATCTACGAGTGTCTTTGAGAGGCATGCATTAGAAGAACTTTGTTTTTACGCTCTTACGTCACGAGGAAACTTATGAAACGAAAAAATTACAAATCAACATCTGTGCGCCTAAAATAACGTAATGTCCTCTGTTCACAAGGTTAAAATTTTTTAAGGCCTTGCATTTTTCACTTACACCTAATTTCTCTTTGACTTAATAATACCCATGAGTGTGTTTTGAAAGGTTGAGAAGAGTTTTCTAAGACTCGCATTCTGATAGAAAAGTTAACTCAAAAAGTAACCTATTATGCATGAAAACTTTTCTTCACCTCGAAATATTGACTGCCATTGTTAGTCTTAATTTAATGATCGGAAAATAACCTACAAAATTTTCTGTAGGTATTCCATGCTAAGAGATTTGAAACGAATAATATCATTCTCCGTACGTACAGCAAATAACTTGGAGAAACTATCACAATAGGCCAGTAGTTCTTTCACCTACACAGAGAGATCTTGTAACGAGCCTCTTTAGAGCTTAGCGTAGTCAGCCAGAATATATTTCAAAGACTTTGTATATGACAAAGTAGTCCGGTGACGGACTAGAGAAACACTTCAATCATACTTTTATACCGAAACTGAATTTCTTAAATATTATTTGTGTGTTTCATTGTGAGCATAAAATATAATGATAATTATATATAAATAAACAACAAAATTTTATAAAGCAATTTGTCGGATTGAAAGTTTACGTTTTTTAGTGTTTAATCAGCATTGAGAAGTGATGCGATGTATAGTTTAATGAACTGAGATTGAAAAGGGTGTCCGAAATACAGTAGAGACAAAATAATTATTTATTAATACTATCACGTTAGGAAAGTTGATGAAAAGGTTTACAGGGCAGTTTAGGCTTGACGCAGTTACGTTAGTGTTTTGTGCACGTTTACGCACGCAAAATTGTTAAGAAGCTAACATTCAAAGATAAGTGCACTTTCATTAAGAACTGTATAATTTCCAATCCATGATTAAACTTACTCAAGTGGTCTCAAATTGCATATTTTGATGAAAACGTTGTAGGACAGGTTTATTGGAAACACTCTTCCCAAATACATAAACACATCAAGTTAAATAACGGCCGAAAATTGTGATACAAGCAAATTCAGTCACCTGTATGGGATGTGCAGGTAGTCACTTTACAATGCAGAACTAAATTTTGTATAATATCCATTTCACTGAGTGTCAGGCAGCGCATGTGTTGTCGAGCCCCATTCTTGAATAGTTACCCCTAAGTCTTTATTTTCTTCCATGTATTCATCTCGTGGTAGGCCTCTACCGCACTGGGCCTACGCTGAGGGTTGGCCCGTGCATTTTACTTGAGTTAGCCCTTAAATTTCATTTGTATTGTATATCAATATTCCAGCATTAATTTGATTACCTAGCAGAGTAGCACAAATATTTTACATGTAATTTTACTTGTATTTACCGTGTTATGCAGTATTTTATGTTTTCATGCGTTATTTTTGCAAAAAGGAAATAATTTACTGTCTTAGCTGATCTGTAACCGTATGTTGAAGAGGCATTGTAAGCAGAGCGTTCAATAAACACCTCACATCCCAAGGTCGAAAGCGTTTCCTTTCTCCTTTATAAATAGGCTTTAGTCCTCAGAGACATCTCGCCTTTAAAGGGGTTTAAGGAACCACCTTGGGAGGACAAACTATTACATATAGTTTTGTCGCAAAGGAAGTCGACTGTCGTAGTTGAGCACATAACAGAGATCCTTCTGTTGCTCTAACGGACTAATTACGGCGCAGACAGTCATACGCCTTCCTAACGGTACCGCCGTAGTTGAGCACATAACAGAAATCTTTCTGTTGCTCTAACGGACTAAATACGGCGTAGGCGGTACCGACACACGAACCTCAGGAAGGGCAGAAAAGCAAGTGCCCCCCGAAAAGGTAGCTGCACAGAAGACAGTCCTTTTCTCGAACCCTGCACGTCGACCGCACGACGGTATCGACACTGAGGTATCATCATATCAAACAAGATACTAAGACTTTTTCGTGTTGTAAAAGTGTGTTAAATAGAAATTTGAAATCATGTTTCAGATTTTTACGATATCAACATTATATTTAAGGAACCATAACGAAAACATATTATAAAATATCCGATACACAGAAAAAATTTGTAAATGTAAAAAATTTCTACCCTGAATAATTATAAAATATTAATACAACGATTCTGCTAATTTCATTGAAATACCTAAATTCCCAAGTTAAAGACCGATAACAAAACTTGTCTCTAATTATTGATCAATTTTTATACTGCCAAGCTTTAGATCATTTGAAAATATCGCTAACGTTATATCGTACACTTATTTGGAACAGAACTCGTATGTCTATGATTAACATTTGGAATTTGATCTAAAAATAAACTACCCTGTTTTCTTTATTGGAACATTGTCGGCAGTGGTCTCTGTCCAGTGAGATTTAAAATATATACGACTATATGTATCAAATGTATTTGCTGCATGCCTCAATTACAGGAAAAAGTAACACTTCTCTTACATTTTCGGCCCAAGTTTAATGAACGCTTTAAGAATGATTACGTGGGTTACCAGCGCCTAATAAACGCCTTTGCGACTTCCTATTTGGTTCTTCAAGATTTACAAATCTGCCGATATTTCTTTCAGTTATCAATACCACATGCACTAGGAATAGGAAGTCTAAGCAGGTTGAAGATAGTGAAGGCAAGATCTCTTGAAAACAAGAACTCAATAACGGAGGTGAAAAAGTCAGGAGAAGGGACAGGATTCCCAGAAAGCTCTTGAATTTCGATCTTGACATCTTCTAACGGCTCATTGTACCTAATCGCTTGTATGACTAAGGTCACTACACAGTTAGGGTATCCTATGATTTGAATTAGAATTTTTACAATTGCTTGTAGACTTGACACAATATATGAAATACTCTGAATATATGGCATAAGTGTTATTACGATGATTATTATTGGGTACAGCAGAGCGAAAGGGATGAGAGCAGTAGGCCCTCCGATAATGAAAGCTAGAAGCGGAGCAGCTGGTGTGATTTTTTCTAGGAGGGATTCCCCCAAGACCTGCGAGAAGGCAATAAACAGTTCATTCACGCTCATCGGAGCTGGTACGATCTTCTGCTAAGAGAAACTTCTTCTTCGGGTATTCGTGAAGGTAAATTCATATCAGAGTATTCTAGTTTCTTGTGAAGTTGAACTGCTAGTTCGAAAAAATAAGAGAAACTTGTAGCAGCTTTTTGAAGGTGTTCACTTACATTTGAGTACTGTTCTACGCAGTAAAGCAATTTGAATGATACATTGTCATGTACGTCAGATGACGTTGTAATCAACGTCTATTCCTTCTGTTTCGTATAACACGTCGCTGAATGGTCTCCCATTGCAAATTTATCTTAAATTGTAAACATTCCAGTTTTTCATTAGGTGAAGGGGAGGTACTTTTTGAAAAGACCGTATTTTGTCAGGAATGATTTAAGAGACGCCAAGGAATAAATGTGTGAAGATTCTTGAATTACTTGGCGTGTAGTTGATTACACATTGATCAATCTTCTTGTATGGAAAAAGTTCTTCGACAACATAACTGACCTGCAAGAATAAAAACAACGATAAATTAATAGTCTGTTTAAACAAATGTCTTTCTCTATATAATAAGCACACTGAACAATGAATGGCAGATTCAAACACAATAGCATAATGTACAACCTTAACATAGAAACCATTAACATAAAAAACACATAGTGTATAGCCTTCAATCTAAAAGGGCGGTCAATTTCCACAGGAAAAATATCTCAGAAATAAGCACTTATTAGGCCGTTAAGCTATTAAGAATTAGTAATAACTGTAATGTGCTGTGCTGACGAGCTGAAACGGGATTTGTTGAAGCCCTTACTCAAGTTTTTATATGATTTGTAACAGCAAAGTAAGCGAAAAAACTTGTTTTATCATGAACGATGACTTGCAAATAGAATTTCAATATTTCTTGATATTCCGATTGAGAAAATAAATTGACATTATGGATCTAGCACAACTCGATTTTGTGCTTTTACCAGTTGAACTTTACAGTTAGTTTTACGAAAAAAAGGTTTGAATGAAGAGAAAAGAATACTAGCCATGTTTAAATATTAAATTGACGAGGGCTAAATTGATCATTCACTGGCATTTTTGCTTATTTCTGAATACATTTGTACCACACAGAGACAAAGTTGCACAAAGTATCAGCAAGATATAATGTAGCAAATTAGTTATTGTAGGGTACTCATTCTTGTAGCGCCCTGATATACTGTAACTATAATTCTCGTTACACATTAGAGTTTTACTCTAACTCATCTGACAATCAATGAATGTTAATTTTTATGAGCAAGTGTGGTCCATCAGAAATGAAATTTAACGTTACGTCCCAAAGGCTCATTAAAAACTGGGAAATTTGGTCTTCAATTGAAGTCTTCAATTTTTTATTAACATTTCACATCAACATATTTAATTTTTTACTCACCAAATTTAAATTGTATTCTATTTGTGCTTACCACCATCAGAGACTTGTTATCTTAATATTATTTTTCTAGCTGAAGAGTCTTTCCTTGTCATTTTCTGTAGTTCCCATAACAGATTTTTTAGAATTGAAATTTTGCACTCTACTCTGCGTTGTAGCAACTCCTAAAAAATTGACTTGCAGTTTTTGCACGTTTTAGCCTGCAGTTACAAAAATGAAAGAAAAATCTAATCTCCGCATTAACAATTCTTTTACGTGTCATAGGCTAATTTTGTTTCGATGTGCTATATTCTTCTAAGTATTTATATGAATCCCCTAATGATATCATTCAAATACTTTACAATTATAGTATTGCACTTTGTCCCCTAAATTCTTAGGTTATTCTATTTAAGTTCTGGAATTATTCTACTTGATGTCTTACTTCATTCCATTTGAGTTCTTGAGTTATTCTATTTCAATTTTTAGGTTATTCTATTTAAGGTTAAGTTTGCATATAACTGAGTATGTTGCTGGAGTTAGTGTACCGGCAAATCTTCTGACACTTCATCTGATTTCTCCATGAATACTCGAGATAAGATTTATGATTTGAGTGCATCAATTACCTTGTCTGGATCCCTTCAGGTACAAGAAAATATTATTTCCTCATCTTAAATCAAAAACCCTTTCTAACTGGCGTCCCAGTCTGTGTTCATCATACATAGTATTTTTATTGTTTTATTCTTGCGTTAATTGTTATATTTTACAAAATTAATTTCTTCTTAAAGTTGTTTTAAACTTTTTGAAGTTCAACTTTAATTATTCTGCATGTTTCATAATATTGATTTCCATTGTCATAATCATATTTTCTTGAGAGAAGTGTTTTTAATATGAGGAAGTATGTGCTTTGTTTATATTCAGTGATTATTATAGTACAATGAGTTTCTTGGGAATTACATCCGAATGAAGATAACTTATGTTAGATGGCTTCCTTAATTCTTGAATGCATTTCAACTACACAACTTTTAACAACAGTACTTCATCATTTTTTGAGCCTTGAAAATACTGAAAGCCTATTATACAAAAATATTCAAATTAAAGGACGTGATGATCTTCATCAATGCTAAGAAATGAATTACGAAGTGGAGAATAATTGTTCACGAGGTTGTTAGTTCGCATGTTGACTGCAGGATTTTGCAACATTACTTCTGAAATGCACAAAGCAGAACAAACTGTGCAGTAGGTGGAGTGTGTGCTAAAAATCTAAACTTGGCTTCGTGGGTTCCAACCCACAATCCCGCTAGAGCCAGCGCCCTCGGAGAAAACAAGTCAAGTGTATAATTATCAAAGACGTATTCGGCGTAAGTATAGAAGTGAGCTAGGAAAGTTCATCGACACGAGGAGAGGGAAAGAGTTAGAGTTTAAGTTGGATGCATTCGGAGTTGCTCAGCTTTAACTTTTGGCAACGTAGAAGTTGCAACGATAAAAAAAGTGAAGAGGAAAAATCAAGCAATTTAAAATGTTTCCCAGTTCTATCAGTGTTAACCAAAGAAGACAACTTCCCATAGTTACAGGTACATGAGGTAAGACGCACAGCATGGCCAAAAACTGGAAAAGTGTCGATGACTTGGAAACATATTTTTTCATAGATGAAATATTTAGTAGTTCAATTGTAAATTATATGACATACCAATGAAGTAAAAATTATAGTTCTATTCATGCACATACTGTCATTAGCTATTCATTGCAACCATAGAAATGAAATTTATTTTTCTATTTCGAACCCTAATCGAAGTATCAATAAAACTTTGGAAACCCTGACATAAATAAAGCTTTGGAAACCCTGACAAGAAAAACAAACTACAGAATACAACGACCCTTACATGAATTAATTTTTCGTTGTAACTACAACATTTTCGAAATTGGGCAGTACGATCGAGGGCGAAGCAATTGTTGCAGGCCGAATGCAGTGAGTGGGTCAAGGTGTTAAGTTTTTGTTCTCTGTCAATTTCTCGACCTGCTATGAAAATGACGTCCACTTTATGCACTTTGGCGTCCAGATTTTAATATTAATAGAGAATATTCCATGTTACGCTGCTTTATATAGACAATTTTTGGGTATGACACTTGCTTGGAAAGAAAAAATTGATAAACAAAATGCAAGAACTTAAAATGTGGTGTAAATTGAAATGTTCACCATTAGTGCGCATATTTATCTCATAGCTGGAGGCACATAGGCTAGATATTCCAGATTTTAAAAATCAGAGCCACAAATTTAAAACTTAGAGAAATATCGAGGCTATTACTACATGCACTTTACGGACAGTCTTGTCATGGATATTCCTAAATAATTTTCCATTTTGCTCACACCTTTTTGATTTAATTTTATTTTCTAAATTGGGTGGTTTAATTCAATTCATAGTCTACTTTTGAATTATTTTTTAGTTACAATCAAGTAATAAAGTCTCTGCCTGACCAAAAATGTTTGTAGGACACTGAAAACATTGAATCCAGGCGTTCTAAATTAACATTACTTGCGATACATTGTATAAACAGAATCATATGCTAACATCACACCACACTGATTAGAAGAAAGCTGAAGTGTTCTGTCTCGTTGATAAATATATTGCACTCGTTCATGACTCATATCAGGTGTGATGGCAGGTCTGCACGAGAGCTGCTTTACGGAACACATCTTCTGGAGGTCCATGAACAACTGAAGGAAAGAGGCTGAAGAGCGTGGCTCGTATGCAGCCAGCTTCAGAACTCGCCCATCATTTTCATGTTGTGAGCAAAAAACCTGAAAGGAAAAGTCGCAAAAAACTTTGTGTACAGTTCATAACGGTCCATTCCAGCTGGCTTTCTGTTTCAATCATGCTTGCAATAACGTCAATAATAAAGCGATATAGTTTTAACATTTCACAATGTC
Organism: Trinorchestia longiramus; assembly: GCA_006783055.1. Classification (NCBI taxonomy): domain Eukaryota; kingdom Metazoa; phylum Arthropoda; class Malacostraca; order Amphipoda; family Talitridae; genus Trinorchestia; species Trinorchestia longiramus. The sequence continues at coordinate 71,501 of VCRD01000897.1, forward strand.
GTTCCAAGCAAATCGCTCTGTATGTCTGACATGGTTTTTTGAACGTATTTGTAATTATTAATACCTTACAAATCAGCGCGTACGTTTCTGTGGTTTTATTGCTGTTTGATTTACATGAATAAACATTCTATAGTATAGTATAGTATTAGTTACTATAAAAATTAATTAAGAGACGCTGAACATAATATTTATGTTAAATGATGATTCGAGTTGGTTAAATAATAGAGAGGAAGATTTCTTTAAATACTCAACTCCCATTTTTAATTTCCTTGTATTTTGTAGCCAAACGGAACATCAATCTTTTATTTCATTTAGTAATCAGTTTGGGGTATAAGTTTGGACGATCTCTTAAAGGTGAATACGACAAGTCAAAGCAAGTCGCTAATATACGTTAGAAGAGTTACTATGTTAGTTCTATAAAACATGACAAAAAATCAGTTAACACGTTAAGTGCGAAGTGACCCATCGGTGGGTCACTCAGGTTAGGTTCTGTAATTTTTTCAAAGCTTTCTAGTGAATGTATGTACAAAGTAAAGATTTGCACCGGCTAGGCAACCGCACTTAACGTGTTAATACCAGTTTCCCAATGAACAAAATTTTCTGGCCTAGATCCATCGTTTGAAATTTCTCTGAAAATGTAGCTGACATAAATAAAAAAAGTTAAATTACCAGATAATTCACAATGGTATTGAAACCACATAGCATTCTAAAATAGAATTGATTATAAAAGTGAAAAAACTTGTAATAGAACAAGTAAGGAGTGAAAATGTCTGGACCACATTTAGCTGAATTCGGCTGGATAAGTTGAGCTCATTTCCATATGAAACTATGACTGAAACTAAAATATCGTGTAAAAATCATAGGAGTCCTTAAAGTGAAAGGATATAAAAATTTTAGTCCGATTGCGGATCCCCTTAAAAGCCTGAACACCACTGTAGCCCAGAGACAATAAGGCTTATTGACATAAGGTTGTCAATATGACAACCTTATGTCTCACAAGCTAAATTTGAAGGATTGGCTTTTTAATACACCAATGATTTTTAATTTCAGCTAGTATATAAAACCTGATATTTTTTATTAATCCGATACTATAACAATCCAACTCACTTATTTTAGCGTATTGAAATCGAGCATAGGCCTGACGGAAGAGAGAGCGTTAAGGATGCCATTGTCGTGTTCCAGTTCTATAACTATATAATTTGCAGATGTTCAGCTCGTCCACACGCAATGTATACTTCAGTGCACCTACAGATGACGATGCACACTGTGCACAACTTAATTTATAAGCGAATCGGGAGAAAAGACGAGTAGGAACGCATTTTTTGTGCTGAAAAAATGAACCAAATGTAAGATCATTGATAAGAAGAATTTGAAGTGATATGTGAAAACAAAAAATGAAGAAACCTATAATAATTTTTCATCTTTTGTATAATATAACTTGACCGTTACACAACTCCCATTTATAACAGCAGTTATTATTATTTTGTAAAAATTATTATAATAATTCACGTTTTAGAATTGGTGATTGATCACTTATATCGAAGAACGACGTATTGCAATCTTTTCGAGGATAAAGTCATTTAATAACCCAAAAGCTTTTAAATGTTACTTAGTTTTCATAGGCAAACTGTTCAATAATTTTTCTCACGCAACAGTCGAAAATCTTGACATGAGATTTAAGCGTACGTCAGGCACAAGCATTTTGGGATTCGAAACCAATATATTCAACTTATGTACTATTGGGTAGGAGACAAAATTATAATATACATTAAGGTGCGTTTCCTTGAGCAATTCCTAAGATTTAAATTCTGTGATTTAACTTTCTTCACAGCAGAAACGCATACGTATTTGTACTTTTATGCGCTATACTTATGAGTTTTTTCTCTACCAACTTCGCTAGACAGTTTGCAGTGATCAAACTTGCATCAGTCGACGTCGGAGACTTTGTCCTGCTGGTCCCCAGTGTGTCACCCTCTACACGTCACCCTCACTTCTTCCCCTCGCGCTCCTTCGTCCCCTCACGTTCCTTCTTCCCCTCACGCTCCTCCGTCCCCTTACGTTCCTTCTTCCCCTCATGCTCCTTCGTCCCCTCACGTTCCTTCTTCCCCCACGCTCATTCGTCCCCCACGCTCATTCGTCCCCTCACGCTCATTCGCCTCCTCACGCTCGTTCGCCCCCTCACGCTCATTCGTCCCCTCACGCTCCTTCGCCCCCTCACGCTCCTTCGCCCCCTCACGCTCCTTCATCCCCTCACGTTCCTTCGTCCTCTCACGTTCTTTCGTTTCTCATGCCTTTTCGTCCTTTCACGCTCCTTCGTCCCCTCCCGTTTCTTCGTCCTCTTACGTTCCTTCGTTCCTTATGCTTTTTTGTCCTTTCACGCTCCTTTGTCTGTCATGTTTTTTCGTCCCTCATATTTCTTCGTCCTTTCATGCTCCTTCGTCCCTCATGTTTTTTCGTTCCCTCACGCTCCTTCGTCCCTCTGCCGTCCTCAGACGCTGCCCAGATGTGCGCGGAATCTTCACAGGTCTGACATTTTTCAGATGCTCCTTTATATTCTGGTATAAACGAGTGAAAGGTCATATTTTCTTCGTAAATACATTATATTTTGTATTACTTCGGTAGATGCAGGAGTTTTCATCCATGTCTGCAGAAACTGCACCTCAATCTTAATTTTATGCTCTATAACTAAATTTAAGTTCAAAATCATTATACACAGAATGAATCAGTGGCTAATGAAATTCACAAGTTAGCTGCTCTACATTGAAGAATATCAAAATGAATACGAATGAATATCTGGTGGTAATGTTTGCATTTTGAAGCCTCCAGTTTATTGCATAATTCTTGGAGTAAATAGAGAATAAACAACAAGAAAACTGAAAACCGAGTTATTCGAAACTTATCAAATTTTATAAACGGTTTCATTTGCTTAATCAATTTATGTCACACAAGGAATTTTTACTCGGAAACCTTTCGGGAGAATGTTGATCATAAAAATTGGCAGTAAATATGTATGTAAATGAATGTTATAACTGTTAAACAGATGAACTTTCAACTGGTATTCAAAATGTAGGATTATGTGGAAACTGAGAACTGTTGAAGGGTTCGCTGGTCCACCGCATGCCTCGCTGTGAAGTGCCTCCACCATTTCCCGAACCTGGCAAAGAGAAAACATGACGGTGTTATAGTTTACAATTAACTGTTAAAGTTACGTCTGTGAGTAACTTTGAGAAAGTTTCATCGTTGTGATATGCTATGGTGAAGTAAATGTGTATTATTTTAATGCTAATTTGAGCAGTTATAAACTATACAAGAGAGTACCAGTAATACGTTACAAGATTTAAAAGCATATTGCTGTAAAAAGTGAATAGTTCATTGAACAAGTAATATCAATTAGTTGTATGTTCTAGGAGCAAATACCAGTTATAAGTTATTTGTTTCGAGTGTAAATAAAAATAATAAGTTATAAGTTTCAAGAGATTTTACCAGCTTCAAATAACTAACTTTGAAAGCAAGTAATGTAAATAAACAAATTATAAACACAAACAGTAATAAGTTATGAGATCTGTGAGAAAGTGAGAGCAATAAGTTATACGTACTCTCAAGAGCAGGTTATGGGTTATAAATATAGGGCGTAATTTAGATGGTATGCCGAATACAAGTCAGGAGTTGGATTCTCGAAATCTAAATCGTATACATACAGAGGTGACTTACCTCAGATGTGGTGCTGAGGTCTTGAGTGCTCTCAGATGTGCTGCTCACACTGACAGCCATCAGGTTGTATTTAATTACCACACGACCAGCGTGAAAACATTAATTCAAATGAATTCTTTTGCAGGGGGCATGCATGCTCGTTTCCAGGAACAACGATGGATTAACATGTATGGGCGTTCGTTTTTTAATAAGGCAATATATTATGCAATGATATCTTTCATAGGAGAATTCAATATTTTCATCTGTTCTTGGCCTTACTTTCAGGTTTCATTCTTCTTTAAAGAAACTAAACGTTTGTGGCAGACGTCCAGATAATTTTAACTCAAAGCTGCGCACCATATTTTGTTTCATTTCTTATTTCCCGTTGATAGAACTTGATTAACTCACAATTATTTTCAAAAATCAAAAGCATGCTCTTCTCCTTGAGCTTTTTGTGATATCCATCCAAAGTAATTGACCAGGGAGTAAAATGCCCATCTCAATAAGGCAAATTATACGTTTCTCTCTAGCCTCCACATATAATTGAACAAGTTTTTTCGTTTATGTAAGTTGAAATGTTCGTGCGTAATTTGTGGAATTCAGGTCAGGGGCTGACCTTGTAATTAAAAACTAGAACTTGAATTGTCACTTTTTTTTGCGAGGGAAGTTTGAGATATGTACTAGCCAATTCGTTAAATATTAGTCTTTTAAAGTGGTGCATATGATGACGTAGTGATTTCGAATATTATACCTGAATATTTCATTTGCTTTATTTTTCACAGTAGTTAGCATTCAAAGTCAATTCATCAAAAAAGTTTTCAATATCGTGTATGGATAATAATAAAAGGATAATAGATTTTGAAATGGATTTTGATTTTGAAAACTTAGCCGGAGACCAATGCTTTACAGGTGTGCCTTGATCTATGATGCGGATAGATTATTTTTTAACTATCTAATTCATCTTTCGATGTACAACTCAAACTTGAATTTTTTACGGAGACTTGACGTGCGTCTATCAAAGTGTTTCGAACATACTCATAATGTCTTCTTGTTTGCGACAACCACAAAAGATTTCATATAATTAATCACAGTGAACGATAAAGTTGAGGCTTGCAATGAGGAAAACATAGAGTAACTCGTAATTTTGGGACTCTTTGTCGTTGAACAGCTAGCGATCATTCGTTAATTTTACATCCTAAGCAGGACTACAGTATAAAGTTTACAGTAGTCCTTGATCCTAAGCAAAGACGTTCCGAAAGCTTTATGTGCGTCATAAGAATGAACTGCAGAGCATCTTTCAAGCACAAAAGTATGAACATTTTTCAGATTAAACGTGGTGTTGAATACATAATTCGTTTATATTGTATCATAAAATAGTTCGCAAGTGAGTATACTTCCAAGTGTTACATGAAACATATGGTATCACCACCATGGACATTAAACTCACTGTGGTGACCCGTACACTTTGCAAGACACACTCAGCACAGCTTTTTTTTACCCTTTGTTGTGTTTTTAAACTGGTGTGAAATTAATGATTATAGAAAAACAACTTTCAATTTAATAAATAGTTTTATTTGTATCGCTTATTTGTGAACATATATTATATAGAATGGATACACGAAGTATTCAGATATACCTATTCATTTCAAACTAAAAAAACATTTATCAGCTGAACACATCTATAGACCCCTTCACACTCGTATTTCAAAATAAAATAGAATAGAATGTGCAAAATTACTGTTGAATCTAAGTAATTTAAAAATCCGCATCAGAAGGAAAAGTTTGGCGATGCATATTTTAGATCTTCATGCAATCAAAACGGATGTTTACATCCATAAGACAGTTCAGAAATACAGCCAATACTTCACGCTTCCGAACCTTACACGTAGGGTCTAAGATGTGCCGTGAAACTAGAACAAATGTTTATTTAAATAGAAATAAACCCTATAGAAAATGGTACATTTCTAGACATTTCCTAAGATAGAAAAATTATAAAATTTTAGGTGGAGTGACGAGCTAGAAATATTCACCACAGACGAAATGGCACATGTTTTTTATAATTTTTGTGAATTTATCGAATCGTGAATGAAATAGTTTTCAGTTAAATAACGTCAATTAAAAATTAGAATTTGCGTATAAAACCACTCATTTTTACAATTCGCTTAATAAAGCTTCTTGTAAAATTTTAAGTTGTCTTACAAAAATTTTGAAATAGAATAGTGCCATGTTCGCCGATACAATACAACATATTTTCAAATTCTTACAGCACATTTTTTATCGATCCGCTAATAATTACTGATGTACAGTGGAATTTCTGTTGAACAACATTATTAGCAAAACTATTCCTATTTCCTAGCTGTTATTTTTTGAGAAGTAAGTGAGAAATTCTATAACAGGGAAAAACAAAACATTTTTGAAATAACTTAAAATAATTTGTGTATTAGTAAAGGAAAACATCCTTTAATTAAAATTTTATGGAGTAAATTTGTTTTCCATAATCTTGTTCAACATAATTTCTCACGCAGCAAATCACTTTCATTTCTTTCATGCCTCAATTTTCCTATTAAACACCTAGTTAACTTTCAGAACTTTGTAACACAAGCACACAAGCACCAATATTTTAACGCCTGAAGGACTTCTCCAATGCCTTCGCACGTAATTTTTACTTACTTTTTTTTAACTCAGGGCACTAACTAAGCACGGCAATGATCCTAAAAACAGAGAAGGCGCCTAGCAGTGCTAGAATTTTTTATTCAAACTGTAGTGTTGAATGCAAGACAACAGAAAATGATCCTGAAATTTATGATAAGGTTTGGGTAAATTTTCCAATTTTAGCGAAGAACATGTATCAGAGCACAGGGTAGAAACTGAACCTCGATGTAGTATTATTTTCATATTATTATATTGTTGGTTTAAACACAAAACATCGACACACTAACTGTTGCTAAAAGTATTCACTTAAATTAGCAATGCAAGTAAAAAGTAAATCCTTAGTGGTTAATACAAACACCAGGACAACACTTATGAGCCGCTCTGTATTCCACGTGATATGCAGGAAGCCAAACTATAATATTAGAGCATTTTTGTCTCACTTAAATGAATAACTCGCCTCCAATCCGTCTGCTTCATAACAAGCAAACAGTATCCTCAAATTTTCATTACAAGAAATGCTTTAGTTTAGTGTAAAAAAACTGTCGGTTTTCGAATGTAAGAGGCAGTGCAGCCAACTCTATAGTCATTTAAAGAGTGTAGTGAATACTCGGCTAGTATTAAGCACAAAGTTGTTTTGATCATCCAACAGCGAGCTACAACATATCGATATAAACACGAGAAAATTCAGGCTGGAGAAGCTCCTGTTGAGCTACCAGGAGTATGGCATCGGAAAAGCTCACGGCATTTATAATTCACTATGAGCTCTACACCAGTGTTGAGTTGCGGGTTCCGAGTTAAAACTAGCCTAACTACTCGTACCTCTAAAGAGTCTAAACGGTAAACTTAATCTACGGTTTTCTTAAAATTAAAATAAATATTTATGAAATGAAAGTTATGTCTTAAAGATGCATTTCGAACCACGTAAACTCACTGAAAAGCATACGAGTTTAATACACAAAATGTTTCAACATTCAAGGGACCAACTGTAGACTGCACTTTTGAAATTTAAACTCTAAAAAATTGAGTTTCACAGCATAATTTTGCTATAAAACAAATAACATTCGTTTTTGACTTTGTTCCCTAATAAATGCGCTATTCAGTTACACGACGGGGGCTTAAAACGCTTTCCATCGAATGATCATCTTGTGCACAAGCTCATACAACTTGATCCGAAACAAACAGACTTGTGTACGTATTTGACATCTATGATACTTTGTAGAAAACTGTTCGTTCTGTTATTAGCTGTATCATAAATGTGCTTCTGAAGCTAGGAAAATGAGATTTTCGTTATAACATGAATGTGATTGAAGCAATTAGCAAATCGTCGGAGATTCACCAAGTTCAGCCACAGCTTCTCAGCACAACACAACATCCTCAATATAGTTTTCCTGTTCCAGCCTCTAGCTGGCAACAAAATTACTGTTTGAACGCAAAAGCCTTAGCGACGAAGACTTTCAGCACTCTGATTTCGTTCGACAAATTCAAATAGTGAAGTCGTCGAGAGAAATACGTTTTTGATTATAAGAAAAACAATGTACACACCAATAAATGAACGGGTTCATGTACTATAGAGATTATTTTAATATCTGTTTTTTTGAACAATATTCGTAAAACTATTTTTTCCATAAAATATTTAGTGTCCAGTTTTTTATTTTTGCCGAATGGCCTTCAACAATTTTTAGCTTCATATCTTTCAGAGTGTGAGGCCAATTATTGTCACTTGATGGATGAGAATAAAAAATCACTAAATAATAACCCGAAAACAACAAAGTGATTTTTTCATTGAAGTTTTACCACGTGAGCTAATGGTACACACGTGGATTTGAAAACTTTAGAGTTCACTTTAAAGTTTGGCTTACAATAGAGTTAAAGAGTTTACTTTAGTATTTAATGATATAATTTGAGTTAGCGGAAACATCTCACTATATGTGTCATTGAAAGTGTAGCTCAGAGTGATAGGTACCCTCATTTAGAAAATTTCATACAACAGCACTTCAAACGTTTGTCATTATAAATCATAGTGAATCCCTGACAAGAAACATTCCTCTACTCATATTTTATGACATATGTTCATCGTAAAGTCTCTTTTTCGCGTAATTGAACTTCAAGCTCCACTCCGTCCAGTAATGAGCGAAATGGGCCAGAATAGCACGCCTGTAATGAGCGCGATGAGATTATCCAGAAGTGAAACAGTACTTGCAACAGGGCCAATCCAGTCTACCTCAAGAATCCTTATCACTGCACCCACTATAGCACTGATTAGATAGAACGTAGCTTCGACCACATAACGCAATAAATCATTTAATGTTATGATTCTGTTGAGGTTTGTGATGCTGAGCAGACCGACTGGAGTGAGAGCCAAGAGGCCCTGTGTGACCACATGCGTTGCTCCTCCGAGACCCAGGTGGTACACTGGAGCAGTCTCGTCACCCACCATCAGGTTCGACACGCGTTCTGCTGCTTCGAAAGCAAAGGCATAGCGGATTGACTCTAGAATTCTATCCATTATTAAGACTTATGCTACGCGTTTTACTACTTCATGTATCCTTGAGAAGCCAAGCGGGAGAACATTCATGAATTGCCAGTGAGAGTAAAGTAAACGAGCTCACAAATACGATCAGCTACTATATTTGTGAGAAAAACTGTCGATTGCGCAGCCCATGTATGTTAAATTAAGTATAATGCCTATTTTGAATCGTTCAACAAGCCATTTAAACTACAATTGTGTTATGGCTAGTTTATTACTTTCCAACACTTACATTTCTCGATTACGTATCTGTGAACACATTCTAGAATGCCTAGAGTAGATGTTAAAGTTTATGTTAAAAACTGGAGCACTACTTCAACTCGTTGTTACAAGTTTGTGTGTAATGCAAGATTATTCGTAAATGTACTTAAACGACGTACGTTGTAATCTACGTGATTAATAAATTGCTTAGGTTATGATATTCTAGCAGGAAAATGAAGAATTACATACAGGCACTCGCTTGAGCACACGAAAATTTTGTTCCGTGAACTCTTTACAATAAAAATTATCAAATCTAATAACCGAGTTATTGCTCCCAACAAAAAACTGATAGTGTGCAAACTTCATAAGGATCTGCATTCAAAGACTCTAGATATGCGTTAAAGGGAATTGTCACGCCACGCTTATTATTTCAATTAATTATGAGATTATAGAGGTCTCTGAAATCAAGTTTTAGAAAATAAAAACGATTTTCACGTCTGGAAGAAGCATCGATGACTTGACTGGAAATGAGTTTTACGAGTGTCCGCCTATAAAGAAGAGGAATCCGGTTCGTTCCTGTAGGAAAGACAGAAGAAAACACAGTGAATACATTAAAATTTAAGAATATATCAAACTTGCACTCATTTTTGTATGACAACAACGAGTGAAGGAAGTGAGAATTGATTTCGAGTCTCAACATCAGTCTCTACATAATAAAAAGACCCGTTTTTCATATTTTCTACTCAAAATACGAAAGAAGAACGCATTTCTCTAGATTTAACTGGAAGAAGAATATTATGTGTCTGCAAGTTAAAATAATTAACAGTTACTGGAAATTCAATGGCTAGAGAGTTCGGAAATTGAACGCACAAAATCAAACAAGAAAACATAGGAATAGTAACAAGGGATCTTGGCCCGAATTTGTACAGTAGCCAGAATGTTATAAGTTTAAAATGTTTGGTTGCAGAAATCAATGGTGAAACCTTAATTAATAAGTACAATGAATTCATGCGCAAATGGTTCAAATATACAGTTAATTTAGAGAGCAGCGATGAGTTTCGTCGTTCTTTTCTTGGTTTGTGAGCAATGACACATGAATCAAAACACTTTTGAAAATTTTCCATCGATATTCGTAAGTTGTCGTCGGTACGATTTTTCATAAAAAGCTCAAATGATAATGTATGAACACCTAAAATCAACTATCTTGGATACATTTACTGTAAGAATGTAAAATCAGTGTAGCATCGTGAAGAACAACAAAAACATTATTCGTAGGATTAAAACGGGTACTGAACATCGTTGATCTGCAACCAGATAACTCCAAGAAATTCCAATCAAATAAGAAAAACATCCGCAACCAATGTATCGTAGACTACGAATGGTAGATTTTGACTCCCTGCCCCATTTGCTAGAGATAATTTTTACGATGGAATTTTCAATTCCATGATTGAAACTGAGTGGAAATTCGCCCGAAATACAATCAATTTCATCAATTAAATTTTAAATGTAACGAAGAGTGGGTCCGAGCACAACAAATGAAGGATGAGCCCGACGACCTGCCATGTATCATACACATGGAGCTGCTGTGGAACGAGGGTGTTTTGAGTGCTAGACGATGCTCTTCTTTCCCCATTATTTGAAATTAGACTTAAAAACGATCGCAATGGTTATTAAAACTTGTACATGAAATTCACTTCATGAGAGAAATTCCGACAAGTCTTTCAAATGGCTATCGGAGAGTAGTAAACCAATAAGTGTAATAGAAAAATACATACACTTCGTCAACACCTCTTATAAAGCTGTTATTTACCTTGTGTATCGCACTGTCTCCAGATACTCTGCTATACAAGCTCCGTATTTTCAGGAACGCCGGCCGTGATGCAGGCGAGTGGAGCGAGGGTTGTTGGTGTGCGTGCTACAGCTGGCCAGTAATGGTTGTTGCAGCAAGCTCTGACTTCTACGTGCAGGACGAACGCCTTGTGAAATATTAATTCAAGTCCCTCATTTATCAATCAATTACTCAAATCAATTTATGAATTACTCGAAAGACATATTGAGTGTGTCTATAACTTTTCATTAGCATAAGAGACATAAGATTGATTTTTCTCAAAGAGTTAAGTCCCCTTCTAGCATTCTCACTTCAATAATGCAACGAAATCTGCAACAGTCCATGAGTTCAGCTGCAGTAGTAGCGTCCATTCCATTATGGAGGTGCTCAACTAAGATGCCATGATGATCAGAATGAGTAATCGAAATCATCCGAGCCAGTAGTGCGAGTGCTAGTCTAGGTTTCAATAATCTGACACATATTCTTGCTTGTATTATTCCACTAGAGCTATCACACTGAGGTTCAGTAGCGATATAAACGTAAGGTTTTACAGAAATATCATAAAGAAGGCAATCTACTGAAAACAAGTTTCAACAAAGAGGTTAGGATCCACAGATTTTGATTTAAATGTGGCTAGTTCAAATCCGTACGCAGTGGCGAAGTGAGGATTGTCCAACAAATGAGCGTAATTTCGTTCCCTTTATTTGCTCGCAGTTATTCTTCAATTGTACGATGGAAGAGCCCAACATAGTGGGATTTCTTGATTCTTAACAGGAGTTCACAAAATTCCACATCCCGCCTAATGTTTTTCGTAAATGTGCAAGCGATGGTCACTAACAAAAATTCATTTAAATATTAACATCTATCAGTCTATTGAGTTCATACTTAAACTTTATATATTGGAATCCCTGGTCGATCAGAGTCAACAAAAACAAAGGAATCTTTATGATAATGGATATAATAGCAAGTACGATTTTGATGAGTCCTATGATGCTCGATATAGCGTAACCGATATTGGCAGCCACCGGGCTGAAAGCGAAGGAAACAAGCTGTTGAAGAGGCAACAAAAAGGCGGCACCCATTAAACCCGTGGGACCGCCGGCAAGCAAAGCAGTCAGACCAGTGAGCAGTGGCCCAACCTTGCTCCACAGCTCTTCACTCAACACGGTCAAAAATGCGTCGTTTAACGCACTGAGGCTCATTGGAAATGTTTGTTATTGATCTTTAAGAAAGCATTGATTTTATCTCTGAAAAAAAGGAAACTGTAAATAATATATTTCGTACAAGATTGCTAGCTGTAGTTCACAGGAGCAAGTTCTTTCTTTGTATTGAACTGCTTTATCTGTTTACTTGGAGCAACATGTTAACCTGATCTTCAGTGGCTTGTGTAGTTTCGTCTACATTTTAATTCTTGATTGCATGTCCACCTGGGATATTAGTTGTAGGTACACGTGAATGTGTGGTGAGTGTTGAAGGCATGGGTGGTAGAACCCGGAATGGGACTTGGGCATCGACCCAAGAATGGCCAAACGGCTCGTTCCTATTGCCTTATTCTACATATTCTACGTGAAGACGTGCTTTGGGTTTGTCCATCAATAAACTCTGAAAGTGATTCACTGTGCTGCAAGTCGCTTGAGAAAAACGATTTTAAGTAATGTAATGAATTAAGTCCTATTTGGATTCTAGAAAGGTTCAGAAATGAATTGTACAGTATTTGATTGCACAATATTTTACACATGCGTAAACTATTTTGTCGTCAACGAAACTAAGCTCTCGTGCCAACAAAGGAAATTACTCTAATAAAAGTAAAGCATGTTACTGCATCCACATAAGCACCCTTTAGAACACGAGACAGAAATTCGGTATGGACTGTGGAAACAGAAGCCTCTTTATTTTTCTGCCGTCCGACATGGACGGCTCGAGTGTGGAGTTGATGACCTACAAGCCTTCAAGCAAGAGTATCAAAGAATCTACAAGCTCCAATGCAAATATTATTCCCTGGAAATTTGTATTGACAGGCACAGTTACTTTAATTTTGCTAAGCACTCGCACACTTGCGCCCGACGGGTCAATGTTTCAGTATTTTCGAAGCTTTGACGTTTGAGTTTTAACAATGATGCTTAGCTGATTTTGGCATTCAACAATTTCGATTTCTTATTTAAATGTATACCTAAAAGTGTGTGTGAAGCTCTTGCATTAACTTCTCCTTCATGATGCGATAAATTATCATGAGTGATGTTTTTAGTTTCATGCCGTTTTGTTTAATTCATTTCCTGACGTGTTATTATTCGAAATATACATTTTTACTAATATTCTGTTTATTATGTCTACAAGTAGCACTATTTTTTTAAAGCACAAACATAAAGGCTTTCATTTCCAAGAATTTCTTTAATACTCATCGTTTTCCAGATTACTCAAGTTTAGACTCTATTGCCACACATTGCCTATTTGGGCTCTAAAAAATTGCTCAAATAATGTTTATACTGATCATAAGTTTCACATCTTAACAGACAGATTGATCTTTCTTGACAAAAAATAAATTCATATTGAATTCCGTTCCAAAACAAAACTGTAATTATGGAAGGCAATTCGGATCGCTAATAAGTAATTCACAGAAAATGAACTTGACTATTTTTCATTTTAATGATAACAATCATACAAATTATGGACTAGGGATGACCCGGGGGAGCATCCAAGGCCCCAACAACTGCCCTGTTCGGCTAGCAGTTATCCCTGCGGGCGCGTGCTGCTGTCGGCACCCTATTTAACCAGAACAAAATTATTCACTCTTCCTCTTGAACAGCAACGTGTATTGCAAAATGCAGTTATCAGTTTTTGGAATACGAGGTTGCGTGAGTTCTCTTTTTGGTTGTGCGTTCTGCAGTCTCATAGAAATAATACGTATGAGAGGGAACCTAAGGTGTCCATCTGCTTTGTAACTTACAGTAGGTGTGATGATGGTACCATGTAGTGAGTGTGATAAAGGTATCATGTACGGAGTGTGATAATAGAATCATCTAAGGAGTGTGATGGTGGTACCTTGCAGGGAGTGTGATGGTGGTACCCTGCAAGGAGTGTGATAGTGATTTACATAATACTCTTTGACAGTCTAGGTCTCGTTTCGAGGCTACGTTTGAATGTAAAATGAAACAAAAAATACGGATGAAGTGTATTTAAACGTGAAATAAGTATAATAAGAATAAATAATAGTCGTTTAAATAATGCAACATAATGAAAAAATCATAGGAATTTCTTACACGGCAGCGACGAAAAACTGGCAGAGAATTGTAGGGCATTATGAAGGGTGCAGTTCATGGGAAGACTGTAGTTCATGGGAGGGCTGCAGTTTATGGGAAAGCTGCAGTTCATACGAGGGCTGCAGTTCATGGGAGGGCTGCAGTTCATACGAGGGCTGCAGTTCATGGGAGGGCTGCAGTTCATACGAGGGCTGCAGTTTATGGGAAGGCTTCAGTTCATGGTAGGGCTGCAGTTCATGGGAAGGTTGCAGCATTAAGAGAGAAAAGCGACCACACATATTATTGAGCTGGGCCATCAGTTTAACCACAGTTTTCTAATGTTGAAGCTATCTGTTATTGGTTGCACACGTGAAACAGTATTTAATTGACCTATCAAACGTGCATTTCTGTCAAATTTTGAATGAACTAAAACTATTCTTTGTTTCTTAAGGAAAGAAATACGAAAGGGATTAGCAACGCCCTAATTTAAGGTGCACCAAGAATAAAGCAATGACAGTATTTTTATGTTCTCAAAAGAAGCAGTGATTATTGAACATGCAATGAGTGGAGTACAAGTTATGTTATGTAGTACCCAATAATTATCTTCATTCATGGGAAAAAGTAAGAATAAGTATTTTCCAAAGTGTAAGTTCAAAAGAGTTCGACGCGAATGACGTATGTATTACAAATTTAGCATTGTATTTAATTAATCCTATTTCCAGTAAAATTCTCATAGAATCATTGAAAAATTACATTTTACATACACACAAGGAAGATTTATATTTTTGCCACTTGCTGTTTCTTTAATATTAAAAAAATATGCTTCATATTTTTGGTACTTATTGGCTTAGTATTAAGAATTACGTTATAGCTCGAAGGTTGAAAAGATCAACTAAGTTGTTGATTAGACGCAGGAGACTTGCCAAATGCTCCCAGATGTTTATATACAACACTTGATGAATACGCCCTAGAATGTTTGACAAAAAGTAAAGTAGGACTACTATAGTATATAAAACTGTAGAAATCACCCTTAAAATTAAAGTCACAAGTTCTGATCTCAGGAGTTCAGTGGGAGACAGGACTGCGAGTTCTCTCAAGACGAGGTTAGTGGCGCCACCGAAGAAAAACTGAACCGCGGGTTCCAGAACGTTGTCAAATAGAAAACGGAACGCTACCACGGCGTTTTGGCGAAAAAGTAAATTCTGAAACAGTGATATAAAATCCATCGTGCTCTTCTGTTTCTATTTAATAGTATAAATACCTCGATTAAGTGAAAAAAATAAATTAAGCTAACATGTGCAAGAACATCATTACAATTATACACTGGGAAGGTTACAACAACATTTACGAATAGAAGAATGGCTTGCAGTCGCCTAGGAAGAGGCGAGAATGAGCCAGCTGGGGACGAGGGTTGTGCTAGAGCCTTGTGTAGTTCCTCACGACGCAGCACCTGCTCACAGACAAATGTTTACGTTAACCAATCGTAAAGACGCTGTATAAAATCACGATCTCAAGCAAGTGAGAAATTACGCTTCTAAATATTCTGATATGAGGGAGTCTCCTAACGGGAAAGTATCGGTCAGAACCGACAGGTAGTTCATGACTTCTTTTATAGTATTTCAGCGACTGGTAGTTCATGTATAAACGTCCTCAAGCGTCAAGAAGTTATACACCGGACGTAAATCCTCAAACTTTCCAAATAATTTTGATCTGCAATGGAAATTTGATAATGCAAGATACAAAGTGTATAAGCTGAATTCGTTGCTTCAATATTGAAGGAATGTGAAGTTGTACTATCGTTTAAAGAGTTAAACAGTTGTTTGCAGACTGTTTATTATGTAATAATTTAAATGTGTGTTATAAAGCATTTAAAAAACTGTACAGGCCAACAAACACGACTGTTTGATACATAAGTAAGTCAAAGAATCGGCACACAATGTTTCAATTTTCAGACCAAAACCTATGTTGTCAAGAGGAAATCTATAAAAATTGACGAATACAAAGATCTATTTACTATTCCTATAATAAAAACAGAAACACATGTTAGTGTTCAAAGAAAATAAGTTATCTTTTCCATATATGCGAATCCTACAGAAAAAGTTTAGATTTACCTACAACAAAACCGTGACACAAACAACTACCACCAAACACTGTTTAACTTTTCAGCGGTCTACCGATGCGTCCAATGATCAATGGGGATAAAAAACATCCTGTACAACGTCCACTTCGGTCATATAAACCAAAAGAAGCCTGGAGAACAATCGTAGAATGTGCAATTTAAAAGATTTCTGGTAAAAATTTCCATGACTGGGTAGTTTGGTGAGTTTAAGTCTACGTGTCCAGGAGCTAGCAAAAGTTGAGAGGTAAAAATGTTTGGATGCAGAAATCAATGATGAAACCTTAATTAATAAGTACAATGAATTCATGCGCAAATGGTTCAAATATACAGTTAGTTTAGAGACCTTATAACATTTAATAGATATGATTTCAGCCAATAGGCTCGCCGTGGAGAAGAAATATGAAAATTACGGAAGTGAATATTCATACAAACCTTCATGTTCATAAAAATATTGCAAGATAGTACACAATAACGCTGAAATACCATAAACGAAGTCTCGGAATATTCTGTTCCCTGCCATTTGAGAGTACACGAACTGTTACACTAGCTTTAACAGACTTCAATTAATAAAAGAATGTGAAGATCAAAATTTACTGAATAAATATGCACCCATGATGTTCTGCATGCTTCATCCATTTTCAGAAGTGGTGCCAAAGTCTTTGTGTTCGATGTACCCTGATGAAGTTATGGTTTAAAACATGTATATTCGTTTAGGTATAAAATTTTAATGTTGTATCCTTGTTTACACGAACGTTACACAATGATATTAGGGAAAATATTATAAAAAATCTCAAATAAAGCCCTGCTAGTGTTTTACATTGGTTTTCAAGAAACAAGTAAAATAGAACTAGAGGTAGGAAGCTCGGTAGCGTTTGTGATAAGACACTCTAAAATACGTCAATTTAGCGTAATCAATTGAATTTGTATCCATTATACTTTATGAACCATATATGTATAGACGAAAATATATAGGTTTATGATAAAGTTAATATGCATAGTGAGATTAAACTTTGCTATTCGAAATATAATCAGATTTGCAAGTTGAAATACAGTATTCGTTAAATAAGGGATAAAATAATAAAACAATATTGAAACTCGTCAGAATTTTTGTATGAACTGCCACCATGATGTATTATAGATTTGTGCAAGCTGTAGTCAAGCATTGCAGTTTCTTTTACTAATCTTAAATGTTCAATTGGGGCTCATTGCATTAATATTATGATATATAAGTGCAATATATAAGTGGAAGAAATATAGCTTCACGAAGGACAAAAGCACCAGCCATTGATAGCTATCATCAAATTGGCTTTATTAACTATTAACCAGTAAGTTGTATGAGTCTTTATATCATTTTATTGCTCTGTAGATCACTGAGAATGAGCAAATGTTTGAACAGGTTCGTGCAATTTTTTGCATGTACTTAGTATATGAGGATGACAGGAAAACTGCAATTGACTTGCATCACAAAAAAATTCTTGCAAAGAATTTGAATAGTTGAGTGGTAAAATGTCGGCGCCTTCCTTGAAGCAAATATGAACATTAGCATCAATAAGTAATGACACCGATGGCAACTTCACCAACCTTAATAAAAAAATGGTGTGGAACTGCGCCTGGGAATTGAGGTAATATTGGGATTCTCAAAAGTGAACAACAGCTTAACTTTATTTAGTGAGAATTCCTAGTCACATTTTCGAGCTCCTGATGTACGTGTTCAAGCAGCCGAGTTTCTTATTTTATTTGCTATAAAACGAATTTCTGTGGCCTCATTTAGCTGTGTTTAATACATTTTTAGGAGTGTGAAATGAATTTTGTTCGACAGGTTGTAAGCAATTTGTGTTGTCACCGAGTTACTGCAACCGCAGCTTCATCTTAACCGAAAACAGTTTTAATCAACATACATTTACTTTATCAACTTTTTTGCAGTCAATTGCAGAAATTCTTTCACTCACATTATTAAATACCAGAATTCTCACTATGTTCGTATAGATAAAAAATGTTAAAAATATGTTGAAGAATATGTCATGATGTTAAAATGAAATTTAGTTGAATCAATGCCTGATAAGCTCTTGGCTTCAGAGATCTAACATTCATCATTTTATTTTTGAAAAAACTGTTACGTGTGCCATTTTTTGCAATAAATAAATAAACGTGTGTTACTACTAATTATGATTATCATTTCTATTATTAATAGTGCTACTTTTATTATGATGATTATTACAATTTTACTACCTCTATTATTATTGATACTAGACAGTTCCCGTGGAAGTTCCACGGCTTAGATTTGACCAATTTAAAATTATTATAAAGACGAATGCATTGGAGATTTACGATGAATTATTGTCTTTAAATGAATATTTTTTATTAATAAATATAGAACTTCCATTTTATATTTTATCTACCGATAACATGGCCGTATAGGAGAAGAAAGCTAATAATGGGAAATAATGGCGTATTTTATAGTAATACGGCGTCTTTGGTATTCACAATACAATACATGTAATACAAGCATACCCGTTCTGATTTCAGTTCAATAATTTTTCTTCAGTTATAGATAGGGAGCAATGGACACACACAGATACAGAGAGATGGAGATAGATAGTCTATTATATATGTAGATTATATGTGTAAATTATTCTCCATCTCGTTCAATTATAGTAAGGGGCCAACTAGACAATCACCAACTGCATAAGCAGGCGAGAATACTCTAACTTGAAGACCTGTACAGGTATTACTTGTTCAAGTTATGTACAAAACCTTATACCTTCATAAAAATATTTTTGTAACAATGTTACTTCTACTGATCACAATTTATAAATAGCAAACTCATTTACGTTATTTTAACTTGCCGTCAATGAGGCTGAAAAATGAAAAACGTTGCATTGTTTTTCAATGTGTTAAGTCTATTGATTATCAAACATCGTTTGTAAAAGAACAATTATCTATTTTGTATTGGAAAAGTAATGCAGGTACCATATTTTTTTGCTGGTTCTGATGCTGACGATTATTTTGCAGCTCTCAACATTTTGAGGTATTCATTTTTTATTCGTTGCCTAGAAAGTTTAACTGCAGATTTTTTTGTAACACTTTTCCTAACTTTTTTATTATAATGTTTTTTACTC
The DNA here is from genome assembly GCA_006783055.1 of Trinorchestia longiramus. Taxonomy (NCBI): domain Eukaryota; kingdom Metazoa; phylum Arthropoda; class Malacostraca; order Amphipoda; family Talitridae; genus Trinorchestia; species Trinorchestia longiramus. Next base: position 90,873 of record VCRD01000897.1, read on the forward strand.
TTGAAGCCAGTTTTTGAAGATACAGGGACAAAAAATACTTGACATGTGCAGTAGCTGCATGATCGATAGCACGCTGCTAGAGCTCTATTTTTTCGGGGCTTTAAATCATAGGTTTTAGGAAGTTAAAGACTTGGAGTTTTCCAATCCATCCATTTGTGCGCAGTCAACTTGCTGCCAACAGTTTTTACTAGTATTTCCGTTGAATAATTCTAATGATATCAGTAATGGACGAAAATAATGATAAGTGAAGAAACTTTTAAACATAAGAAGTAGTGTAAAAACCCTAAATCTGTGAAAGCATCGGACCCTCAAACGCTTAATTAAACAAATGGTCATTGTTTTCATGTAGCAAATGAGGGTTAAAGGCAATTCCTATTTAGGCAATTAAGCTAGCGTTAGCAAGTATAGGGTACGTGAAATCTTTTGAAAATATTTAGAAGGTTTTATTTGTAACATCTGACGATAGGTACGGTTTTCGAAGAAAAACACGTGCTAACACAAAATTTTTAGATGCAAAATAACGAGGATGAGATAATTTTGAATTAAGATCTATTTAGTTTACCACCAATTTAGGTTATTTTTCCTTGAAATTATTCAGAGGAAATGATAGCTTTGTTGTCATGATTGATAGAAATTGATGCCATTTGCCATAATAGACAAATCAAACATTGTAAGACCCATGTGTGATATATCAAGCTTGTTGAACTCACTCCTCGACTCAGTTTATGCCAACTGGAAATGAAATTCCATCGCTGCTAATTAAGAATATAAAATTGAAGACACGTCAGCGGAAAATTACCCACTAGCATCAAACTTACAGTCGTCCTATGATCCGTCTCTTCTGAGTCAATTCTTCGAAAGAACTGCCTCTTCAAAATAAGCTTCGTTTCGTGAAAAATTACTAAAGAATTATTTATTGGGGTAAAAATTTTAATTTCTTTTAATAATTTCTTGATATTCTGAATTTCATGCCGCAAGTGAGAGTTCATTTTGTTCTGAAGATGATGAAGACTACGGTTGCTGCTAAATACGCGGTGCAACATTTAGCACAACTGAATGGCGCTCCTCGTAGTGGAGAGCTGAAGCAGAACTGCTTGGTATCCAGAACAAAGTATTATTTGTCTGTTACATTTTTGAAATGCAGAAACATTTTTGTAGGCTTTTCCCTTACATTTTTGTAAGCTCTTATCTAACATTTTCGTACGAAACAAATATTCTAGTACGCTTTTCCCATACATTTTTATAAGAAACAAACAGTTTTGTAAGCTCTTCTCTTACATTTTTCTACGAAACAAGTATTCTGGTACTCATTTTCCATACATTTACGTGAGAAGCAAACATTTTGTAAACTCTTCTTTTACATATGTGGGTAAAGTATAATTAACGCTTTAAGAATGAATTTTCTTCACTTGGCTTCAATTCGAAATTTCACAAAAATTACTATGTTTGAACCATAATAAATTTATATACATGTAAATCCAAGAAGGGGAATAAAAGGAAGGAGTGTAGTTATGTTTATACAGTCATAAATCTTGTTTTTACAAGTACTAATATAGTATCACAAGTGTAAACGATGTCAACTGTAAGGTTTAGGAAACAAACTGTACAATTAACTGTTCCTCTATTAACATTTACCAAACCTGACCCTTGAACTTTCCACAAGTTTAATAGCAGGTATTAGCAACTATTACTGAGTAACAGCTACTTATATTTTTGAGTAGCCATTATGACAACAAATTTGCACTGTTTAATTCAGGAATTTTACTTCCTGCATCAGTCAGCTAGAAATACTTGTATTCTAAGTCATCATAGAGGCAGTAGTTAGCTTGTCATTTTATTAAGCAGAGGTGCACGTAGCCATAGTTAGCTTTTCCGTTAATCAGTTGTAAAAACTACCACGCAACGGTGACTTCATGGAAATAATAGGAAATTGAGACTGTACATTGGAAGTCTTCACACGCGTAGATTGGGGGCATTGGAAGTTTAACCAATAATGCTGGAGGTCTGTATGGACAACAAGCTCACACTGCTTCTTTCGTTGTGTGACATTTAACTGAAAAGAATCAAGCAGCCCTCGATTCTGTGGTGCCACTTGTTAAGCAGAATTTACAAATCAAGATATGTGTATCTTTTCCCTATCCCAGTGAATAATCTGAGAAAATGAATAAAGAATTTTCTGCCCATTTTTTCTAGTTTGTCTTAAAAAAAAACTTTCTTACTAGTAAATAGGAACATTGAGTATTTTTAACAGCACGCATGCTTCTGACAGGCTTGCTAATTTCTGTGGTTTGTGGCATTGTCGTGTACTGTGAGCATCAGATTACTCTGGATCCTCCACGCACAACTTTCAAACCAGAGTAGCGGAGCATTCTGGGCGATGTCTTCTTAGCGGCAGTCGGCTCGATGACCTCAATTGATGGTAGACAGCACACGGAGTAGTCTCATTGTTATCTCTCTTGTAGACATCAGATTTGATACGGGATTTTATACTACTACTAAAACAAGGATTTGGTATCGCTTCAAATGCAAAAAAATAAAATTGTTTAGTACGGCGCTGAATACCACTAACATAGAAGTATATTATGCTACCACACACCAATAAAATACGAGTTTTGTACGTCTCCAAACGCTGTTAATATAGGGAGCTGGTTTGGTTTAAATGCCACAAAATACGGCTCCAATTATCACTGAAAGACAGGTTTGGTCCAGTGACAAATAGCACTATAATAGAGCATGGTCGTACTCGCAAAACACTCCAATAATAAAAAATAAAGTCCTTATGGCAAAGTGGTTACCTCATCAGACAATAATAAATCCATCGATAAAAAAGAATTAGGTAGATCAGAAAACAACTGCTCTCCAAACATTAGAGTTGAATAGAAAAGCCGTTCAAAGTAGAAAATAATGAATGATTTCCTAAAAACGCACCAAGATAAATACATAAGTATACAAAATTCATGTTAAAATTTCAAGGTTTAATACTACTAAAATTTGCCGTGCTTTGAAACAGAGAATCAGGGAGCGAATCTGGTTTCATTTCCTCTTAGATGCACACAAAGAACTCAATGATGATCTAACTTATGAAAAAATAATTTGTAAACTGCATAAGTGGCAAGAATATCAGGACTCGATTATTATTTAGCTAGCTTGGCACAATACATAAATATCCAGGAACATATGTATGTGGGACTCATATCATAAGAGGTCATGTTCTTACAGGTCATGTTTTCTGATATTCCATTTACTTTGAGAATGATCAAAGCTATGATTGTAAATACCTCGTCACACATAAATTCTATCAAAAGCGTTAATGGAAGAAAAGTGAAAATGCAACACGGAAACAAGATTAACGTTAACGAAGAATGTAGAAATTATTTTTTCTTAGCAAACACAGCTTTTGTCAAGTGTTCGTAATCAATTCATCTTTCTAAACTAATGTTTTAACAATTGTCGACAGTCACCTGACCTAAAAACAGACAAAACGAGCAATATTCAGAGGAATTACCTTCCGATAAAATTATTTTAGAAACTATACAACAACTTTAAATAATGCCAAAGACTTTTTAAATGCCTATTTAGTGCCCTTCAACACGATATATAGCTTACAACTTCCTGTGAAAATGATGTGATTTATGACTAATTTTGAACAAAAATTTCAGGTGAAAATGATTAGTGCGAAAACGATCTGTACACCACATTTTTCAATGCTTTTCATTTGAGATAATGAATGATGTTCAGCTTGTGTTCTATAGATGAATGTTTTCTTCGTTAATATGTATCATTTGAGTCTTTGATATGATTCAGCGTCCTATTTAAATACACGGAAAAAGAAGGTCTAGTACTCAGCTCCTGCAATTTTTCTTCATACATCGTTTCACCTAATTTTGCATTACGATTGCCTGAAATGACCAAACCGAGTTATTCTTGAGAGACATACTTGCATAGACACAACGCGTAGATGACCGTCTTATACCTACAATTCAAAAGCGAATAATTCTTTCTTTATGCTGTTTTTTCTAGCACTCCAAACACTCTTGCGTTGTTGTTAACCCTCATCTGCAGAGTACCTGAAGAATATTCTGTGTTGGTGTAGCACAAAATGTTTTCAGGTCGAGTGGATTTGTTCATAAGCGAAAAGTGAGACTGCTGAAAAAACCCTTGGTATTTTCTCAAGCAATATGAATGGCTTTTTTGTGCGTTTAAAGAAAATTGCAGCTTACGTATATTGAGTTACATTTAACGTTAAGTGCATGCTGCTAACGTATTTCTTACTTTCAGCGTTTCATTCTCACGCTTTATACATTAAAAGAAAACATTTCATGCTCGCATTTATGAATATTTTATCGATCGTACGAAAAGTTCTGTATGTAATACTCTTTTTTCCCATTTTGCTCTACTCTTCTTTTACAAAGTTTGATTAACAGTCTATGAATGATCACGTGGATTGCAAGTGCCTAATAGATGTATTTGCGACCGCATAATTGGTTTTTCAAGATTCACAAATCTGTCGATATTTCTTTCAGACATAAGGACATAAACTAGGAATAGGAAGTCTAAACAGATTGAAGATAGTGTAGGCCAAATCTCTTGAAAACAAGAACTCGATAACAGACGTGAAAAAGTCAGGAGGAGAGATAGGATTCCCTGAGAGCTCCTGAATTTCGGCCTTGACATCTTCTAACGGCTCATTGTACCTAATCGCTTGTACGGCTATGGTCACCACACAGTTAGGATAAGTTATGATTTGAAATAGAGAATCTATAAGCGGCTGCACAATTCCAATTAAATTTGTAAGGCCAGCCGTGTACGGCATAATTGTTGCTACAATGATTACTATTGGGTACACCATGGCTAAAGGGATGAGAGCAGTAGGTCCGCCGAAGATGAAAGCTAGAAGCGGAGCCGCTGGTGTGATTTTTTCTAGGAGGGATTCTCCCAAGACCTGCGAAAAGGCAATAAACAGTTCATTCACGCTCATTAGAGCAGATGAGATCTCTGTTTAAGATGAATTGTCTGTCCCCTTTTTCTTGGCCATTCTTCATATAGCCATTGCAGAGCTTGAAGCGTGTTTCCACATGGGGAGTAGTCTTGTTTCCCCCATTCATCGGCAGAGATCATTGAAGCTCGGAGTACCTTTGTTACTGCAGCCACTTGGTCATTTTGTCACTGATTTACCGCTATAGAATCTGGGGCAAATTGCTCGAAAACTTTCTTTGATTTCTAAAGTTGAGTTGCACTCGACGTCGGTCGATATATTTTAGATTACGAAATGTCTCAACTTTCACACTGATTTCTTTATATTATCATGACAGTGCTTCATGGCTGCCAACTTCCATGGAACATTAAAGAAAATTTCGGCGACGGTGCCGTGTTGCGACAAAGGATTTGCGTATGATTTTAGAAAGACAGTGACAGGAAAATTCAGGTTGAGCAATTTTAGAAGATTATGCTTGTTATCGATGAACCACAATTAATAATCTTCTAAATTAAAAATTAGATAGATTCTTAAGCAAATAAAGAGCCTGAAAATTGGAAAAAATCGCTGAGATAAATAAAACACAGAAGTTTAAAAGAATAATTGTTCTAAACAATTAATGAATATAAAAACAAAATATTATTTAAAAAATAATCACTATTACACAGCAAGCGCTTTATGAATAAAATGAAAGAATGCAAAGTAATGAAATTCACTATTATGTTAAACATGATCTACCAAACCATTTAAGGATATAATGTTTCAAATTATCAATAAAAATAGTTTCCTCAAGACCAAGAAACCATTGATCTACAGGGCGTTCAATAATTATCGTTACATTCAAATGCATGAGCAATAATTATTTATACTAACATTCTATTTTATTTGCCATTTTCTTGTTTTAACGAAGTCATGTTTTTCAGGCATGATATTTTTCATGATGGATAGAAATTTATACAAAAGAGTAGCTACTTCAGAGTTACAGAGTGCGGTAAAATTTTCTACTAATATTACTGAAATTTTAAACGTTAACAGAATTTTCGGCTGGACAACGTCAGAGCAGTTTAAAAGGACTAGATAGGTAAAGAATAGGCTTGGAAAAGGTTGTCCTAGAAGTGTTAGAACCTAAAAACTGGTCAAATCTGCTGGAAAAAAGCTTGGAATAAACCTAGAGACTGATCACACAGAACTCTGGCTGAAGAGAATGATATATCCGTCCAAATCATGTCCACCATTCCCCACAAAGGCTTGGAAAATTTTCCATACAAACATCAACAGAAACAAATGTATGTAAAGACTTTGTAAAGGCTAAAATGCTTCTCTCTCGCATCTACGAAGGCACGCTACCAAATCTTGCTTTCAGTGGCAAAAAGAAATTTGACAACCAGCAAAAATTGAACAGCCAAAATGATCGATTTTGATCTCGGACTGGTTAAATTGACACCCGGGTAGTCCCTGGAAGGCAAGGTGCGGTGTTAGTGATAGTTTAGGCAGCGATCACTGGAACCGTAAGAAGTCAGTTTGTTTTTGTAGAACTAGTGGCTAAAATTAACCAAGAAAATTCCTACAACGAAATTTTTGCAAAGTAATTGTTGCCTTGAGCTAAAAGGTGTTTTTAGCATGATTCGGCACCCTCACATGGCGCCACGAGCAGACGCTAATGATTAGCATCCACTGCTCCTCACTTCATTTCAAAGAAGGAATGACACCTTCATCCCTAGAATTGTATCCTCTCAATTACGGCATCTATCCGTACTGAACAGCGAAGTTTCAGCAACACATCACTGAAGTTATTTAATATTAATACAATGTAATAATTTCCAATTATAACATGTATAATCCTATTTTTTGTTGCATTTGTATACATTTACTTGTTCAATAAACATGGTTCTAAAAGTTGTAACGTCAATTATTGAACCCTGCACAATTTGAACAAAAACTCAGCGATATGAGTTAGGAATTACTTTTTAATACAAGGGGCGGTAACATAATGTCCTTTTTTCAAAACAAAGTGCTTTGATAAAAAGAAGTTATGCACACCCCGTATGTCACACCCTGTATTTTATTTCAAACCAGATTGCATTTAGTAATGTTATAAGAGTATCATCAAAATCTCTTTTTGCAATTTACACCTCAATACATCTTTTGGGTACTTTATTTTATATCAAACGTCTTTTAATAATATCATTTTATCCAGGCTACTTCCAAGGACTTTATTTCGTATCAGATTTCTTTTAGTAATATTATATACACCGGACTACTTCCAAGTAATTTATTTCGTACTAGACTTCTTTTAGTAATATTATATCATCCAGATAACTTACAAGTAATTTATTTCGTACCAGACTTCTTTTAGTAATATTATATCATCCAAATAACTTCCAAGTAATTTATTTCGTACTAGACTTCTTTTAGTAATATTATATCATCCAAATAACTTCCAAGTACTTTATTTCGTACTAGACTTCTTTTAGTAATATTATATCATCCAAATAACTTCCAAGTACTTTATATCGTACTAGACTTCTTTTAGTAATATTATATCATCCAAATAACTTCCAAGTACTTTATTTCGTACTAGACTTCTTTTAATAATATTATATCATCCAAATAACTTCCAAGTACTTTATATCGCATCGGACATTTTTACGAGCGTTAACAGCACAGCTATGAATGAGCATGCAAGGGTTCGAAATTCTGTTGCTGGGCTGTCATGAATGAGCAGCATGATGGTAGTGGCTGAGAGACTATCATTTGTATCACAGTATGGTATTGTAGTATCCAAAATACTGTAGCAACCACAGTGCTGTAGTAACCACAATACTGTAGTATCCATAATACTGTAGTAACCACAGTGCTGTAGTAACCACAATACTATAGTAACCACAATACTGTAGTAACCACAAAACTGTAGTAACCACAATACTGTAGTATCCATAATACTGCAGTAACCACAATACTGTAGGTACCACAATACTGTAGTAACCACAATACTGTAGCAACCACAATACAGTAGTAACCACAATACTGTAGTAACCACAATACTGTAGTAACCTCGGAAACGAGAGGACTGAGGAGCATCATTTGTACAGCGAATGTCAAGTAGTCACTTATCTGTACAGTGGAAATGCTAAAGTAATCCATATTCTTGTTCTATGTAGGTCATACTACTGTAACCATTCGACAGTACTGTAGCAATTATTCAACGGTACTGCAGTAGTCATTCAGCTGTACTGC
>VCRD01000897.1:99363-178779 GCA_006783055.1 Trinorchestia longiramus
ATTTGCGGCCATCGCATTCAACGTGTTAAATACCTTACGATCAATGAGTAGGTAATCTAAAACAAAGGCAAATATTTTCCCGCAACTTTGATCAGTATTCGAAAGGTCTATGATCCTATAATCTTATCCATATTAATTAAAATGATAATCGAAAATACTACGGGCAAGAATATTTTTGAATAAGTATCTTGGCACAATTGGTATATCTTTCCATTTCATTAGTTGTTGCAAAATTCAAAGTCTCTTATGCGGGGAGTTCAATAATTTTCGTTAAAACTTTTTCTGCCAACATTTATTAATTAAATCAAATTATACAAATCAAACTAAAATAAACATGTTATTAAATCATTCTGAATATCTATAAAATATTCAATAAGCTTTCCATCAGCTTCGATAACCTGCTGCAAATGTTTGGAGAATGCTTGACATGAGTCGCGAATGATTGTTTGGGGGAATTTTACCCATTCCTCCTCAGCTCCTCAGCTTCTCTTTGGTGGAATTTACTAGTTTTGATGTTCGAGCTGTTCGAGGGTGACCTTGTCCAGGCCTATTAGCTACCTTCCAGTCTCTTTGAATAGCTTAAGTGTTCTCCAAACCAGTATTCTGTTCACATTTAGTGATTTAGCAATGTCCCTTGGTGTCTTTCCTGACTTATGCAACTCTACAATAATTGTTATTTTGCTATTTAGATCTTTAGCCATTATCGGGTAAAAAGTATCTGTTAAAAGCTTAGATAATATTTAAACACAAATAGAATAGTTGTAACGATAAATATTGAACACTCTGTACTTGATAGTTCATTGTACGTCAGCGTCTCTACCCATTTCGGCAAGTGAAACATCGAACAAAAATAATTTGTTTACACATTTATTTTGTTCTGTAGTGGTTGCTTTTGCCAGTTGCGTTGACTAACTTTTGTAAAGTTGAGCCAGTTAATTATACAAAAATCAAGATCTGATTTCATAAAATACTTTAGCCACTCCTGCTAACCATCTCTCAAATTTGCTTTCTTGACCACGATTGTAACGGTTTGTTAAATCTTAATCATCGATTGCCAAGTTATTAATTTGACTGAAAAAAATACAAAATTAGTCGTTTTAAATGACTCCAATTGTCAACTAGGCACTAGTCAGCTTAAATTTTAGAAGTTATCAAAATGTGTGACAGTATTTTGACAAAGTTGAGCTCATTAAGATGATAAAAGTTTAATGATTGTAATGGTATTTAAATTTAATTACGAGCTCTTGCTTAATACAAACACAGGCTGGCAGATCGTGTTCGTAAAGGTTAGTCTTAAATGAAACAATACCAAATCAGAGCAATCGAAGTTTTCAGAAAAACAGCCTGAAATTGTGCAGTACACAGAGAATTCATGTTAAAATTAAGTCCGATGCCAAACCACTCTATGGTCTGGGAATTGAGGGTAAGAAATAGAAATCTCGTTCTGCAAAAAGATACCAAACTGGTTTGCAGCGTCTGCTCTGTACGACCAAAGCTGACCTATGAAAAGAGAAACTGTTACAAAAATGTATAGGTGAGCAAGAAATCGTGCGTAGTACCGCCATATATGGGTAAGCAGGAAATTTAGCACTGCGAAGTCATTCAAGGGTGAAAAAGAAGCCCAATTTTTACTATGCCATAAAATTTAAAACTGCTTCTGTGGATTAAAAAATGGAATTTCCGAATACCTAAAATGTAATATGTTTTTTCTACGTGAAGTTGAAACTGCAAACAGTCATTGGCAGTAAAAACTAACAATAAAACAAAACATCATCAAAAAAGCGTAACCAATCATAAGCAACCAATCTTGGTAAGAATTAGAAACTGAGACGTTTGTGAAGCAACCTGCACGGAAGTTCCTTAATCATATGTCTGTTATTGAAACTTCAACAGAACAAAGCCATGAGAAGCACAGACTACAATAACATCTGAAGTAGCACAGACACTTTCAGGTCAAAGTGTACGCTAGATAAAGAGTAGTACATTACTAAAGAGTGCTTTTATATGATACATTGTTATTAGCCACCTCACATATGATTTACAAGAGCAGTAGTCATTATACGTGCATTATCGGTCACTATAGTATATGCATTGGTTAGCTGTCCGTGTGGTTCACACAGTTAACTTTCACATTCGAAGACAATAACGAATGCATTAATAAATAAATTTGAAAAAATAAACAAGCATTTTAGGGCTTGCTATTCCACATCATGCGTAAGCGATGAAAAGTTGGAAAAAATTACTACGCAAAGTAAAAATTTAATTCATTTTGATATTGAAATGCTAACTGGCATTGCATTCAATTCATCAATAGCTGCTGACGTCATACTTTAAACTACGGGTTTAATTTTTGAAATGATAACTCAGTTATTTCAGATAATAAGCCACTGAAATAAAAAATGCACGATCAGATGCGGTAAAACAACAGTCACATTTTGCTGGCTTTGTATCCAAATGTGTTGAGTTTTTGGAAGAAGTATGAAGAATTGTAAGGAGCAAAAAACATAGAACAGTGTTGCTGTATTTTACTATTCACTGAAACCGTATATATTAAACAAAAGTTATTGATAATTATCTCATGCATAAACTATGTTTTATCTCGATGGTAAATAATTCTTTGTTTTTTGAATGTTTTCCAATGTGTCTTTGAAGTAACAAATGGCTGCTCCTTCTTTTGATTCTCTCCTCACGGAAGTTCACAGTCAACTGCAACTCGTGGAACTCTTTAACCAGCGCTCGAATTCTTTATAAAGCGAGTAAAAATCGTCCTAAAAACTCGTCACACACACGCCTGATACAAAAATTTCCCCGACAGTTTTTACTTGAAGTTCGTTTTTTGCATGTTTTTGTAGCCCGAGATTTAGACCAAACCAACCAGTGAACATGTAAAGTCTGATCAAATTATAATAACACGTTATGTTCGAAAAGTCACAGTGCACTTTTCTAATAGTATTTTAATTCTTGGACAACGCATTATTTGGAAAGACGTGTGGTGCCCTACCATAGAAGGAATGACCTACCAGATTTTTATCAAAATGTATCTGCAAAACTTTCAGCCATAATAGCGTTTTTAAATGTATTTTGAGTTAGCAAAGGATAGTAGTATTTAAAAACAAAATATAATTAATCCATGCTTGTATTGATGAGAAGAAAGCTCATTTCTAACATATTTAAAATTGTCATTTTTATTTACCTCATTTACTGATGGACTTAAACCAAAAACAACTGGACTTTATTAATCTCATTACAGACTTGTTTCATGCATTAAAGTTCATCGAAAAGACAAATTGTTGAATTCATGGAAAAGACCTTCAACACCATAAAGTAGAAGTTTACCTTAGAAAAAGGATGCGTTGCACAATTAGTAGCGTTTCTGAAATCATAAATCGACAAAGAGTAAAGTTTTGAAGATAGGCCCTAAAACAGAGATCTTCTTGCGAACAGACAGTAGCCAAAGTTATACTCGTGACCTCATCACTACTGAATTGATTTCCTGATAATAAAAAACTTGTAGGATAATGAGTAATTTCACCATGAAGGATTTTCTTAGCAAGTTTTATGACTACAGAGTAGAATTGAGATAAGATGGTAGATACAATGTTGATGCAGATTACATATTTAAGAAGTGTATGTACAGGCCGACTGGGCCAGAACTCAGACGATCAAGATAGGCCTACTAGTTACTAAGAGATGAAAAATGGCCTCAACAATTTTATTCACAATTGTTGATTTCATTTATTCAAATGAAGCTTCATTGTAGCAGTCGATTTTTAATCAGCACTGAATTGGTTAGTGATATAGGTATCAGCTGATATTAATTATAAAAGGTATTACCTTTATTGCCTGAGTTACCTTTTTGTATCATGTATACAAAAAGCGTTGGGACCACAAATTGCATCACAGCACATTCTTAAAAAACATAAATTTCCTACTCGCAATTTTTTTAATGTAAGGTATCGACCTCTTTCCAAACTTCTTTCGAGTTATTCGATTTCTGATCAATTTCGCTCACAGACTTTTAATATTTTGATGTAAAGTACTGAACAAATTGTGTATGTGACTGTATGTGACCGACAGAGAATCACACAAATGGGCGAAACTTTCAAAATATACATATTTAAATGAATATTTTCATATTCACAAAGACATTCTCTTCTTGTGCCTTGATATAATACGATAATACGATAGAAACTATACTCAAAATTTCATGTTTCAATTAAAAGTGTTTGCATCATTTCATGAGAATTTTAACTACTTTACGATGACTGCAGTACGCAAGGCACCAATTTTACATTGGGGAGTAGACTTATATCCATCAGACGACTTTCAACTATGAGGGAAGGAAATTGAAAACTGTTCCTCATTAAAAACGAAATAGTTGAATTAAAAATTCCTAACCCACCAGTGGCTGCTTTTAAGTTCTGTTGTAATGAAAAATTGCAGCAGATGCGACTTGGTTGTTAGTTCCACATAGAATAGAGCAAGTTCCTTTTGAATTTTCTTGAATTTTCGGGCAAAATTGTGGATAGTTCATGTATTACGGGATAAGTGTCACAACTAAGGAAATTGTGAACTATGTCTCTGAATATGAGATGAAAAGATTCTGCATGAATCTTACAGAATATTTGAGGTTACTTCACGTAGTTACCCTGTTGATGTCACAAATTTAGGAACGCATGGCGCTGGAAATATAAATCAAGTATAAAATTTATACTATTAGAATGAGGTCAGTTGACACAAAAATCGAGGTTTATGAGATGGCAGCGTCTGCTGTGGGTTCATCCTTAACTACGCTGTAATAATAATAATTATATTGATAGAAATTTTCATACAACAATAATTAAAATATCGTACCCATAGTACGATGAAAATAATTACAGTAGTAAGTAATGTAACTGGCGTTTGACATTAATTGTAGAAAAGATACATGAAACTTGACAGCGGATTTACCATTTTGATAAAACCGAAAACGACATCCTCTTCCTGCTACCTCTGAGAGAGGCAATGGATCTGGAGGCAATGCCTTCAAATTTATTTTAAGTGTTTTTGTAAGTAAAAGTCTAAACGAAAACTTAAAATATCACGTATATGGGAATTTTTCTTGTTTAATTGAGATTGGTTTTGCTAAAAGTGTCAAGACTGGATTTGAAAACATTAAAAAATGTAGTTTATTACCAAAGATTCAATTACAGAAATTAATTTTCTTTTCCTCATAGGCAAAATACTCATAGCATAAGCAGAACTTAATGAGCATGTTTCAAAGGGGCCAATTCACACAATCGCTGCATAATTTAACTTACAATGTTTTTGTTAACGTATAGTTTCTGTATCAAACGGTTAAAAAATGACAACTCATTCGCATCTGTAGGTAAGAGAGTAATGCATCAAACCGTGATACACATCGGAAAATGACAGATCGTTTCTCAATTATGATATTACTGATATCATAACTGGTTTTACTAATGGTAGAAATAACTTTCCAATAATCGTAAAAATAACTTCAAAATAATCATAAAACAACCTTTCCAATAACTGTCAGAATAATAAAGATAATGGGGAGTGTCAATAACAATCGTGTCATAATGATCCGGAGTTAGTTCATACCATTTTTAGTCGACTATGTGAGAAGAACTAGTTAAACTCACTGGTAATTTAAGCCACTGTCTCAGAACGTACGATTCTTTATCCTCCTTTTTACGATGAGAATACTTTTTTATATATCACTTCCGTTTTTTTACCCCGAGAACTTACAGTTTATTTTTAGATTACAATTGCTGCATGAATCTTCACAAACAATGCCAAACCTTCATTTCTTTTCAAAAAATAACGTCGCTGGGATAAATAAACGAAAGGTGCAAGAACTACACAAGAAAATGAGCAAGCTATATATTAATCTAAAATTTTAGATCTTAAAGTGGCATGGTATTTGCTGAACTTACCAGTAGTATAACATTTATGTTTTTTTCTGACCGTTTTGGTTTCCTCACCCGAAATCCAACCTCCCTACTCTTCTTCTGGTATGGAGGGTCATTCCAGGATATATTCTTTACACCGCTGAGAAAAAAAAATCCCAGTCTATTTGAAAGTGCACTCAATGCTTCAGAAGTTATGCTGCACGCATAAAGCTTTCAACTCTTAAAATTATGAGGCAGCTTTTCTATCGTAACGCTTTGTTGTAAACCTGTCCATCTTCTTGCAAACCATCACCTGTTATTGAGCACCTACACCGTGGTATTGTGCAGCCTATTTTGAATAGAATAGAATGAGGCTATAGGAACGAACCTTCTGGCCCATTCTTGGGTCGGATAATTACTTCGATAATTATTCGGTTGTTTACCCAAGTCCCATGCCGTATTTCTAGCCGCGTCAACCATGTCGGCAGCGGGATTCGAACCCGGGTCTTTCCGCTCGCAAGCAGACTCGCTCACCAGTCGACCAAGCTGGTGATAGCTCATAATAGACGTATGATTTAAGATTAACATGTACCTGTTCATACAATTGTTTTCTTACCTTTTTTCCGGCGCAAGTTTTGGTTGCAGTGCAGGTACATCATGATAGCTGCCCTGCTGCCTGCACAGAGTTATGACAAAGTTCCAAGTAGAACTGGTTCATAATTATGTGGGGCTAACACTGGCATGCTTTCTGTGATCGATCTCCAATTATTGCAAGTTGTCAGTCCAGAAGCACTTAATTGTTGAAAGAATAACTCAATTGGGCAAAAAACATTAAGAGTTTTTCAAATGAACAGTGTCCAGCCCTAAGTCATCATAAACTTTCGGCTGCAGATGTAATGAACAGTAATTTTCAGTTTTTTCAATGAATGAAGAACACGATAGAAGTTTTTATGTTCTCAAATCAAGCTTTAAAAAACTTGTTCTACACCAGTATCATTACTCATTCTTCCTAACGTGGTCTTGGTTTGCGATAGATTATATTCATGAACACTTTCCAATGCAACACATATTCGAGTTTCTACATTACTTCACCTACCAGTAGGTGGGTAAAGTTCCACAGATATTAAAATAATCACAGATCAATTAAGGTAACAACTATAGTGATTTTCACAGCCTGAAAAATACAATTCAACTTGATAAATAAAATTTTATCCTGCTTCAATGCATGTTGTTTTTTGCTAGACCAGCAAATGAGTTTTTACTGAGTGCTCACTTAAGCAGGACGAAAACTCTCTAATTCTCCGGCAGGATTTTTTCAAGCCTGTGCTGGACTTCGGTTTCTCTTTTTTGCTCCATAGCACCACCAATATTATGATGGATGGCACTACCAATGTTATATTGTATAGTACCACTAATATTATAATGCATAGCCCCACTAATATTATAATGCACGGCACCACCGATATTATACGAAGTTGAGCTTAACTATTAGGGTTCGTGCGGAACTCTTTACAGAGCATTATTTCCTCCCATGCAATGAAAAAATTTTCCTCAAGTTAATTGTGTATTCATTTGAATGTCTACTATTGAGCTAAAACGGGTATTGTAAATACGTGCATAATGGTGTGCAACGCGTCCATGCATCAATGTTTCAGAAATTCTCATCAAGACTCCCAAGTGCCAATTAAGAAAATGAAGTGATTAAATAATACTTCCCAGTTCAGTTGTATTGAAGTTTTGTTAATCTTTAAGAGAAAATTAATAATAGATAAATACCAACATTCTAAAACCAGTTTAAAATCTCAAGTGGGGATAAAATATGTGTTTGATTGTTGCAGCGCCTCTTCTAAAACAAAATGCTTTGCCCACAGTGTCCACGATTTGTTCCGTGTCGCTCATCAGGAACTTCCAGATCACTAGCATAAACTTCTTATAACACGTACATTTAGAAGTTTTGTTTTGCCATGAGCAGGATATTGCCAAATTATATTATTTCCACCGCTTATGAAATTTTGGAAAACGTTGCGTCCAAATTAAAACAATTGTTTGGTTGATTCAGTATTTGAGGAATGTAAATCTCAGTTTACAGAAAGAGCAGAAGTAGTGGAAATAAAAAATACAAAATGAACATAAAATTCTTCAATACAGTACACAAATGTGAATCTATTTCGATTACTATGTGAGTCTTACATGTTCTCCTAAACGAAAAACCTAATATTATGAAATTCTTAGGACACAATATTTTAAAGAAATGATTCGTAACTCACAGCGTTGCCTTAATTCACGTTTACTGATATGAAGAAAGTCTGTGAGCAATGTTTTATTTGGATATTTAGTAAAATTTAATTTAATTGTGGAGTGAAATTATTTCAAAGATTATTTAACTTTAATTGTATTTCTAAAGTTTACAAACCAATTTTGAGTATTAAAATTTTAAAAATCGATGAACAATCAGTTGGAAAATTCCTGTCAACAATAATCCATTTCCCTTACATAGTAACTAATTCTTGTTAAATATCTATATCGGAGATGTCTCAGTATTAGTAGATATCGTTTCCGTATTTCAAGTATTCTAGGACGATTTAATTCTAGTAATGAACAGGATGTGACCAAGCTGAAATACTAATCTGATAAATTGTGCAGTGAACGGCAATTATGTGGAAGCAAATACGGACGCCTTAAAACATTTCTAATCTTTATCCTCGGAAACTCTCCGGTGAAAATATCCAGAGTTCCACTTGTGCACTCAGCTAGAATTCTTAATCCTGCACAGGCACAGCTGACAGTTAGGGATTTAAATATTACCAACCTACTTTTTAAACGCTGCAGGGATGAGAGAAATGCAACTGGTTTTTAAGCATGAAGCCTGAACTTAAATGATTTTCTCATGAGCTATAAATTGAAGTCAGTTACTGATACTTCATTCCGACTGACATACGAGTAATATCATGGTGTGCAATCTTACACTACCCAGTCCGAATTTTACCGTCTGACCGATGCTAATTTTCGTTATAATTTACCGGTAATTATTGTTTTTTCTTACGATAAACTGATGATATATCGTCGGAATTGGTGTCGCTAATGGCCCATATTATCGTCGGATTACCGTTAATTTACCGGTCATTATCGTAAATTTTGTGAGAAGTCCGATGGTAATAGCCTATTAATGACCGGTTATTTTTACCATCAGGCCAACAATAAATTATTGCTGGAATTTACAAGTAGATTTTGATTGTTTATTACTATAAAATATAAATGAATATTTATGAATAATCAATTTTGAAAGCATCGAAATCTACCTGTAAATTAGGACGAAAATAAAATAAAATTGAATATTTATTAATAATCATTTCCGAAGGTATCAAAATCTACCAGTAAATTCCGACAATAATTTTCTGTCGGTCTGATGGTAAAAATAACATGTCATTAACCGGCTATTATTATCGGATTTTGTACAAAACTTGCAAGGATGACTGGTAAATTAGCGGTAATCTAACGATATTATGGGTCATTTTCGACAGCGATTCCGACGATATTTAATCGGTTTATCGTAAGATATCATCGGTTAACGTACGAAAAAAACGATAATTACCGGTGTATTTCGACGAAAATTAGCATCGGTCAAACATTAAAATTCGAATTGGGTAAGAGCACTGAAAGTTCCCCTACATAGCTGTACTCGTACAATAGGTTGATAAGCTCGACGTGGTTTGATGTTACGTAATTTCATGTTTTAAATTAGAGCTTTTGAAGTGTCATTATTTTCTTCGGTAAAATAAAAAATAAAATAAATGAGTGAGTCAGTTAGTCATCCCAAATTGTGAAGAGAATGTATCGCTTTTTCTTAGCCAAAAGAGCCGAGAGATGTACGGAGTTTATAAAACTTCAGTTAACACTTTCTTACTCCTAAGACGTTGACTCGAAATATATGATTCAACTTAGCATGATATGTGATGCAACTTTGTTGTAGATTATCCTTCATGAATCTGTTTAGTGGTTACCATCTGGAAAGTGACTATTTGATTTCTATCTAGTAGCTTATGCCAAAGCTTAAAACTGATATATTGTGAGAGACGGGTATGAATAAATATCATTTTTAATCCCTAGCAGGTTGAATAGGCACCCCGATTCATAGCTTAGAGATTTCAAGCTACCTAACAGTCAGTTTTAGAGTTTCCACCATGAATCTTGGAGCAGGAACCTGTTTATCGGCATCCCGGAACAGTACAAGAAAACGAAGAACGATTTCTCCCCCAAGTGCCTCCAACAATTTGAACTAGCGATAATATACTTTATCCGACACAGAATTGTCACTTTTCTTCCCAAGAAAAGAGAACTCAGATCAGTTTTTACAGGCTAGTCATTAAATTCAGAGTTGGAGAGAGCACCGTCTCGTTCGCTCTCACTTTTATACCTCGCAGTGCACCTGATGCCCAACTGATCCTACAACGAAGAAGAAAACGCAGGTGAATAATTAACGAAAGTTCATGCGAGAAATTTGATCTGCTCCAATAAATTTCTTTCTCTTATTCCTGCATAAGAAATTACATACCCTCTCACTTATTCTGTTTTCAGAATTCACGAAACAAATTCGTATTTAGGCTTTTTTCTTATGTTTTTTATTCGAAACTTTCAACCTAAGACACATAGCATAGAATTTTCTAAGACTTTGTTGAAGTTCACTTTGAATCTTATTTCCTATTGGAGTACTAACCAATTCACCCCAATTCATCCGTCATGGAGGACTTAAATAATATCCAACATGATTTTTTTGACTGTTTTTAAATCCGAGTAGAGTTCAATGTTCCTTATGCTGGAAAGTAACGAAAGTCGACCCCTCTGCTAGTGACCTCTTTTCTCTGGTTTGACGTGTTTTTGTGGTACCGTTATAAGCTCACTGGCTTTTCTAGCATACCATTGAACACAACTCTCACTGTCACGTATTTCTTCCATTGTTAATGTAAGAACGGGTCAAAATTTATGTTTTTCCCACTACGTAGTCACCTGGTATGTATCTCGAATAACCATGAGTTTTGTCGCTTTGGATACACCATACAAACCACAACTTCCCTAACGTACACGTGTCAGCACTGATCACATATCAAGTTGATCTATGTAATATTTCAAGTTAGATGCAGAGCTAACATCAGAATACTAGCAAGCACTCTGGCTGAGGAGCAACTAACGGTGAGGTGACCTAGCGGCTGCGCGCATCAGACTTTTGCTCTCTCAGGCTCAATGCTCACGTATGCCACCTCGAAACCAGTGTGAAAACCCTGTAAAAACGTACTTGTACGAGGATTGAGTGTCCAGATGTGAGTTCCCTAGTTGTCTGACTATTATCGGTGAAAATTTTTTATGTAATGAAGAATATTTTAACGACGTTAACTGATGAAATTAATGACAAGAAAACAAACGAATGACATTCTATTTATTGATTTTCAAGCAGCTGGTCAAATTAAGCGAGAAAGCAAAACCTTTCCCGATTCAATCTTTTTAGTTGTTGGGCATACGTGCAAAATTGCACGAGAGAAAAGTCAAAAATATGTAGGTAAAAAACGCACAGTTTGCTGTTAGCACGTTCTACCAGAGATTTCTTCTAACTGTCAATAAATAAAGTATGTACAAATTAACTTCAAAAATATTACGAGGACTAAATAAGATAGTTTCAATTTCTTGTCTCCTTAATCAACATACTGTAGATTAGTCAACCACCTTAAAACTGTCTTGACTCACTAAAACAAAATAAATGACCAAGGTCTTGAACAACAATTTATCCAATGTGTCGTACTACACGGATTATGCAAAAGAATATGAACATTCATTGATCAATTCAACTTGTTGTATACGCTGATTTCTACTTTTGATGGTTTATGGCTGAGTTTCCATCTTGATTATCTTATAAAACAGAAAATTTACCTACAAGAATAATATCGAATTAGAGAGAGATGAAATTTACCTGTCACTGCTCGTGCCCATGACGTTGTAGTTACTTGATGAGTGACGTGGTCACAGTAGCAACTTGATGAGTGACGTGGTCACAGTAGCAACTTGATGAGAGACGTGGTCACAGTAGTAACTTGATGAGAGACGTGGTCACAGTAGTAACTCGATGAGTGACGTGGTCACAGGAGCAACTCGATGAGCAGGGACGAACACTCAAATGAGACACGGTCAGGCTCTGTTTAGAATGCTCTGACTTGTGATGTTTCTATAACATGCGACAGAGCAACGTCTATTGAAATTTCATTACTATTTTCTCGGTGACTGGTGTTCATCTGTGACCTATTTTCGAAGTAAGTCCGCATAAAAAGTAATTGAATACGGATTGAAGTTTATAGTGAAGTAGTATCTGCGAAATGTACTGGTCATTCAGAATGATCTTTTAGTAAGCTTTGTCCATCTTGCTAATTGTATCCTCAATTCAATAGCCAACAGGTTTATGAATCCGATAACTCAATTTCTTCTTGATTAAAAATTCTGACCAACACAAAAAATACAATTAATATTTAATTTTCCTCGATATTAATGTAAAGCTACGGAAATTTACGTGATCTATGTATGAATTTAAGTTCACTGCTTTTCAGTCATTAGTATATGTTCATGATGAACATATCTTGAATCTTAAAACTGTTTACTTACCCCAAAAATTGATGAACGAGTCCTCGAGGAAGATGAAATGCCTATATAAAAAAAATAATTTCCTCTAATTTAAACAAAAATGACGAACACGGCAAAATTTCAAATTTCTGCCAACTTTTTCATTTGTAATTTTAATTAACTGTATTGTAAGGAACTGTTTGGCTCCAGTATGACAGTCATAAATGGTCTCACTCCCTCTGTCCCTACAACAAAGTCTCATCTCATAACATTCTTGCCTCATGCATGCATGATGATAACATCATGTAAACAAGTCACTCGTACTTGCACATTCATGGTCATACATGAAACAGGGTACAGCCAAGCTCTGAAACGTATTATTTTGTGCCAATGAATACTACAACCTGTATTTGTAATAATTCAATACATTGCAATGCTTCAATTATCCACTACACATTCTTTCAATTTTGCTACATTGTGAGTGAATGTTATTCTTGATATTATAAATTGGTATCCAATTCACGCACACTGGAGCTTTATTTCTATAAGTCTATGTATTAAAACCATTGAAATATTATTTAATATCATGTATATATACTCGTATATATATAAATATATCTTAAACCCTCGCAGATACCGAAATCAATTAGCAGACAACGGCATTGAAATTCGTTGTGACATGATGGAAATGATCATGGAGACCTTTATAATTAACAAGTACCTCTACAGTCGAAATCAAAGTTATAAAAGTAGTATGAAACATATAATGAATTACAACATTTTTTACCCTCAGTATCTATTGCTGCATAATTTGTTGATTTCTATTAGCTAAATTAGCTAAGAATATAACATATAAAACAACGAAGTCTCTCTGGGAACCCAATTGCAGTTTTGCTTTCTTTGTTGGCAGAACAAAAACGGTTCGTTTTCTACTAAAATTTATCAGTTTGCGTTAACCAAGAGAAACTCTTCTCACAAAATGATCGATTTTTCTTTCAATATTAATTACTGTACTAACAGTTTAATCGATAATGAACTTTACTGTGAAGCTTAATGGCTCTAAGTTTCATTTTTAGGAAATTTTGAATGCACACATAACGGTAATACGTAGTAAAAACTTTTGTATGTACAACCTCAAGTATATGTATGTATATATTTAAATAGATAACATACATATGTCTGAATATATGTATACATAAATGCATAGATATGTATACACCAACTTTGAGCTGTTTAGCTTCACATTATAACTCGCATTTTTGATCGATATTGTTAGAAACTTTCTCTTGATGTGCGAGAGGTGTTTTTTTCAATAAGAATAGAATAATGCAATAAAAAACAAGCTGTTGGCCCAATCTTGGATTGCTACCCGTGTTCCATGCATAGATATAAACACGTAAATAGTCAATTTACTCTCTAATGCGTCGACCTTATCTATTCTGCCACCTATAAGGTGCTTCAGAGGCTTACTTAGAACGTACAGTAGGACAAAACTCAGCATATCTTCGTCATGAGTAGAAAATTAGCAGAATCGGTATGAAGTCAGTGCTTCGGGGTTAAAATTGTTATCTTCTCTCAGTACTTGCAATGAAAATCTCGTTTGAACTATTATTGAAACGTTAAAATCGACGACGTAATTTGAAGCAATAGGAATTGTATTCCAAATCCCTCAAAGAAATTTCTTCTGAGATGATATTATTTATCTGCAAACAGTGATACGTCACTAATTTTTTAATTAAGTTTGTCGTTCTCAAAACTGAGCTATAAATTACTTTTCAAGCAATTAATAACATAGAAAGAGGTTGAAATCATACGAGTGTCAAATTCTAAGAAATTACTGTCAGTATTGAACATTGGTGGTGAACCAATAATTTCGTCGCTAACTGTACATATCAACGCTCATGTCGTCGGAAAGTGCAAAACTATTTTTTTTAGCAGAGGCAAAAAATGAAAATAAACAGATGACAGAGAGTAAGCATAGGCTCCCTATTGCAATGTTAATTGCTTCCAAAATTTGTCATCTTTGTATTCTTCGAAAACCGCTTCATCAGTTTCTCAATGAGCGGCCTGACGTATCAAAACTTAGCTGAATAACAGACAATTAATATTAGAGCGAGTACATTCTCTTGCATTTAATATCTTGCACATAATTTTGCACAGATCAATATAGTCCGCAGATGAGGATCTAAAAAAGCGTATGGGGACACAAATTGTGCTTAATTTGTTCGTTGGCTAGGGGTTATCGGATAAGCGTAAAATCAATTTTTTAAGAACCCTGATATCTTTAACTGATCATTCAATCCACCCCCGCACCCACCTTCTCCTATACCATCAGAAATTGAAGTATCATAGCAAATTACAAAATATTAAGTCTTTTACATGCATAACAATCATGCATTTATAATCGCAAGCCCATAACTTCTATTGATTTGAAAGGTAAAACTTCTTATGAACAAGTAAATATGTAGAAATGACTACGCATTGATTCAGCAACAATTTTTTAGCTGCCTCGTTGCAACATGAAGGTTACTTTACCTCAACTCTGGCAGCTCTGGTGAAACAAGGAAAATTTATAATTCATCTGTGCACATACATTGGAAATAATCTACACGCTAATTAAGAGCAGGTGACTAATGATAAATTACAATTGTGGAATTAGATTCTGAAATAGCTAGATTTGGTTTGCCCCTATTCTCAAGTGAGATATTCGTGGCTGCCATGTGTCCCTGCCTTTCTGTAACTATCGTAAAAAACGAACTGTTATCGCTGTTCGCCTGTACGAGAACTGCAGAAGCTGATGCGTCTGTGGGGACGCTTTAAAACTGATAATTTTCTGAGGTTTTGTTTTGACATGACCTCACAACCATCATCGGAGCGGGAGAGAGCACAAAGGATCACGGTAGAGCTGAAGAGGTCTGAGGGAAAAAGCGACATGATAGGTTGCAATCAATAAGGTTAATTTTAATGGTCGTTTCTTTGTCACGAGCTTTCATGCACTTTGCAAAGGGAAAACTCTTCAGTTTTCTTCATTTTTAGACACTAAACGCAGCTCTTTGCAGTTAACACTGGATCTGAATTCATCACCCGATGAAAAAGTGGTATTAATGAAAATAATTATTCCACTCTAAGAAACTACAATGCACTGCCAAAAACTTTGAACATGTGAAAGCATTTAAAGGGTTTTTTTTCGTGATACGAATTCTACAAGAACTACTTATAGCAATGTATTTGGAAGCAATTGTAAAGCTCTATACTCGGAGCGTGAGATTAATTTTGCATGAACTGTGCCCTATGTTGAGATGGTTACTTTATCGCTATTTCACGGCCCCGCAACGGTGTCCGGTGCTCTGGAGTCCGGGTAATGCAGTCATTAGCTATCGATTAGTTCCCATCATACCTGAAGCTCAGAAAATGAGTAGCTCATTATCAACACCAAAGCCAATTCATTTTTCATCACAGGGAGATGGGGGTAAGCGTCACTCTAATCTTTCCGTTGTACCGGGAGAAATGTTCTAAGTTCAGTATGTTTCTGGAAGCAGCATCTTTACTCGTGAATTTTGATGGCGTGCTAATGAAAAAAAGAATAAAGGAAACTTTATTTCGAATCAGGTATACAATCCACATGCTTGGATTTTTTAGTTCTTGATGTTAAGATTCATGTGACTAGAGATGCTCCCAGCCACTGTTTGCGTTTTTCTGTATTGTGACGTGAATTAGAGGCTCACAGGATCACGTAGAGGTGCTGAAAGTTTGAAGAATTAGTCAGAATGTCCGTCAGTGTCAATCAATTAGTCAGTCAGTGTCAGTCATTCAGTCAGTCAGTGGTTCAGTCATTCAGTCAGTCTGTGTCAGTCATTCAGTCAGTCAGTGGTTCAGTCATTCAGTCAGTCAGTGGTTCAGTCTTCCTGGTCTCCTGCGTCACAAGCGGAAGAAATTCGAGTACTACATGGAGACGGACTTGAAACCTGTGCAGCATCAGCATAGAACGCTATCCATTCGACTACTGCGAAATTAAACCTAGAAGACCAAGTCCCATTTTATTTTAATACAATCACAAGTATCAGTTACGCCAAAATATTTTGCCTACAGAAACAGTGACAATGATATAAGTCTACTTTATATGTTTTCAATTCTATAACCATAGATCTCAAAGACCAAAGGAAACGTTTTTATTTCAGCTTGACTACGCTATGATAATGTGAGTGTTATTAAGAAAATGAATAAAGGAACAAAACCTTCTAGTTAGTATCGTCCAAATAGAGATGAGAACTTGAAAGAGTCAACAGCCATGTGTGAAAAACACTTCAGATGTTCCCTAACAGAATGAGAGCTGAAAAATAATTCATCAATTGATATAGGAAGATCTATAGTATCATTAAGACTAATTCAGAATTCCTGCATCCTATTTCAACTTTAGTACATTTGTATCAACTAGAAGAACATTTACCCTATGATGTATATTTAGCGAGTTTCTCACTGATGTGAACATGTTATGAATTTGGTACTAATGGAGTGAATACATCTCTAATCGTGGTCGTTGTCCAAACATATAGCGAGTGTCGTGCCATGGAGTTTCCGTTGGCGTACTTTGCAGTTCAATTGCAATTGTAGTCGGTTGGTTTGGTGACTTAGATTAACTTTGGATTGTGCAATTATTTAGTAAATCTTCCGAATAAGTGAATACGAGGAGAGAGCATAACCTCCAGATTATACTTCCTCAAGGAATGATTCTCACTTCGTCAAATTGCAACCTAGTTTGGCGAAGTGGCCTCGGTATTTCAGTTCATTGCGCTCACCCATGGCTGTCATTTGTATGAAGTTATATTTATCATAACTATATGCATAATTAGGGAGGAATGTTTCCACATTTTCATAATTATTACTTTATAGTTGCGCTATTGTACTGCGTCGTATCACAATTGCTACGCTATCGTAATGTTATTCCATTTAATTTATCGGTTATAACATTGAATATCATGTTCAGGAGATTGCACTTCATACATCAGTAATTTTAAATTGAAAATACCGGCTGTTTTAACCGAAGCTTTAGGAAGAGATTCTCACAAGCTCGTTTCCCTTACATCGATCGCTCTCAGGCGAAGATACGAGCCGTTAAATTTATTATGTCCCGGAGTACACTTGGTGTCTTGTGCAAAGACATTAATTGCACGTTATGGTATTTTATGGTTAAGCACTTCATCATTTTCGCATTGCCTGCGTCAACCTTTTCTTACTTCCACGTGCTGGCGTGTTTGTGAAATCATATCAAACTGAACTCTGCTCTAGGTGCATGTCAGTCAGGCATTGGATGGATTGTTTCAGTGCATTTCCTTAACTTTTTCGGCTAAATTAATACTTCATTGATACTTCTAGTAAAATGAACAGCATGTCAAAGCATTACAACGCTCTACCCTCAAAGTTTAACACTAATTAAAATCAAGCTCTAGGACACTACTAACTAAAACAATAACTTGATTTCGTCTACGTCTATTCGGAGTTAAATCTCTCTGAAGAGAACTTCAAGGGTAGAGTTCCGCCTAGGGCAAGCAAACACAGACACCGGCGCGTTGTACCTTTTTATTCTTAGCAGCTATTCTAATTTCAAGTGTTCGTCCAGGTAACATGTTAACTTCCAGTTTACTATTTACTTTCAGTATTTACCTTACTTTATTTGCATCGAAGCAAATTTGGATTCATTTAATTTTTTACATCGGTGTTTCTTTTTAATCAGATGATTTATTTGGTATGGTAGGAAAGTCTGTACTTATGTAAATTGTGACAGTTTTCATAATAATTTTGTTTCACCTAGAGTGCATGTAATATTTTGACTTTTGCGAAGTTGACTTAGTAAGAATACAGTTTATCTATTCCCATAAAAAATGATTGGATTTTTCATTAACTTTGAAATTAAGCTTCTTAACTCGTTATTAGCTGTTGTAGAACCAGTTTGAATAGTTATCCCGATAATAATATAAAATATCTAATAATCAATAGTATTTAAAATAATAGTGTTACAATACCATGTACAGTATTTAAAGAAAAAGAATTGGGAATCGGCCGTAGATCGCCGTAATAGAATAATGTTTTTGTTCAGATGCAAGTACGAGAACTAACTGATAATGCATTTCAACAGGAAAATTATTTTAATTCAATGACATTGATGTTTCTTTTTATTGATAAAATAAGATGTTAGCAATTTTAGGTTCATTTGAGTACTCAGCTGTTCTTATATGTGCTCACCATGAGCAACAACGGCTTCAACGCTTCGATCAACCTAGGCAGTCGATTATAGTGAAAAGATATTATGTATTCGAGTCAAGCTTGTACACTGCATAGCACTCTGCCTAGAAAGTTTAGAAAGTAGTTATGAAGGTACTCGGGCCACTGACATGTGAATAGGTCATCGATAGTTTTCAATAACTCTGGAGTCATTTGTACCGAAACGCCCAAAAAAACTAAATGACAAACAAAAGAATATTATTTTAATGGTAAATAAGAAAAGCCTTCTTATTTACATAAGTGAAATGCGTTAGTAATTAAGAATCAATTAGTGTTTAGTTCTATGGGTGCTATGCTCAAAGGTATAATTGTCTTCAAGAATTGTGAATAGAAATATAAATCGTGGAATATGCAATCATTAACATTTGTATTAATTCCAACACATGAGCTGAAAACCAGGTTAGTAAATGTGGCTTGTCTTCTGTCAACCCAACTTTGAATCTCAATTGCTCTATTTCAGTGTAAATTTAAGAACAGTGAAAGGCTGCAAAAATATCACTGAATGTACAGTAGTCATAAAAATGATTGAAGAGCTTTATTGTGCGTTTTAAATAGATCACTCCATTACAGTCTCTCTTCTATCTCTTTAGGTGAAATGTTGTCTCATACCTGATTAAACCAAAGCGTTGGGTCTCTTTTACGATTAACTAATCCTTCAGAAATAAGCTACTACCAATTTCCTGCGACAGTACTCTTTCAACTATCTCGTAATCAAGAGCTTTATACCGTTCAAATTCCCAGTCTGGCCATTAATATGACATGCGCAAGAAGTCCACAGGGTCTCCGTTGTCCAAATCCATCTCAAACTCTCTGCGTTTGTTGCTCGGAGGTGAGTCTTCATGTATATTTGGGTTCACCACGGCAACTCTATGACCCGCGTACGAATTAGGATTTCCACTTAACTCATCGAAATAAGGAAACGAAAGATCTACTCCTGATTTGTCTGGAGACTGTGATTTTTTGCTATCATTTTCCGCTCCCTCGGCCATCTTGACGCTGGAGTAGTACTGTTGAGAGGGTGGTTGCTGATTGTTCAATAGGTGATGTTGCTGTTCTGTTCGATAGCGTGGTAGTAGGTGCGAATAGATTCTAGAAAGTCCTTCTTCTTCGTACGGCTCTCTGAAATCAATCAAATATAATGACCATGAATCACATTAATTCAAAATAAATTTTCACACCTATACCTAATCTTCAAACTTTTAACATGGTGGTACGTAAACTACTTATAATAATTTATTATCGGCACCTATTCACTCTGACCTTGTTCAATTTGTAAATTAAACAGCAAATAATAGAACAGTGCAATCATTTTAGTGCTTTGTATTTGCTCGTTTGATTATAAAGAGCATTTGATGGAGTTCGATAGTTTCTCAGGAAGATTCTTTTAGAAAATAACTTTTGATACAAAATGACTGAATTGTTATGGAGAACGGGAATAATCTTCAAGAAATCTAAAGTTATTTATTAGTTAGTATCAAGTTCTACAGGTATTGATTGATTCACTTTTTCACAGTAGTTTTTTCTCTATATGACGTGAGCTAAACAATGCAGACCGACATAATTGTGGTTGATGCTACAGATATTCGTTGCTTAACCCTTTCGGTCCCGACAGCATCTCTGGTAGCCGCAGTCATTTTTCGCCTATTAAGATGCAGAGCAACACGTGTGTCTGTGCAAACGCTGGTAGGGCAGTGCAAGCTACAGTTTGATCAGGACAATGCAGTGACCGTAAAACATCACAAAGCATCTTTTTTCAAAATTTGATGTTAAATATGTTGAAAAGGTTCTGATATTTGCATCATGGTACCGAAAGGGTTAAAATACGAATGATGTACTAAGAAACCTCATGCAAAAAGAGTTATGCATGAATAAGTCGCTGAGTTTCCCACGGTTCTGTTGTCTGACCTCCAGATTGTTGAAGCATATACCTAATGCTGTTGAATCTTGATATTTTCATTCGGTCTGTCTTAAAAAGCCACAAACGTCGAAACTTTCTTTATAAGTCTTTAAAAAATGAGAAACATTATTATTGTAAAGTGAATGGGTTATTATGCTTAAAAAATCGAAAGTAAAAAGTGGCTACAGTTTGTATTTAAAAGATTAAAATTAATATTATTTTAATCTCCAGTATTAGGACAAAATCTAGATAAATTATGAAGAAAAATTACTTTAAGTTCCTCGATACGCACATTGACGAAAATATATTATATTTAAGTAACGTGCATGAAATAATAGTACAGGAAAAATTTATCCAGTCTGTCACCTTCCCCATTTTCGATAGAGAGTAAAAAAGCAGGTGAGTATTTATGCTTCAAAATAAAGCATTAACAATTTTACTGTGCAGTACAAATAAAGCAAAAAAATGCTAACAAGTTATTAACTTTCTGACACATAGTATAAAAGAGGTGTACGAGTGCACCTCTCAAATTCATCTATGCACTTTCTGCGTTACGGGTATAGATTCTCAAAAATTCGAGAGCAATGTTTAGTCGAGGTGAACCTGAACCACATCTTTTGTTTCCATGTTGACGAGCCATCATCTAGAAATGCTTCAATGACGGTCACAATAAAGAGCGCACATGAAATAGATGTTTACAGTCATTTTAAAAACAATAATTCATTTAATTTATTTGCTTCCAACGCTCACCCATGCACAACTTTTCATTTATCAATCCTTGAACACCAAATAATTATTACCTCATCGAAGTGGTTTTAAGTTGGAGAAGTCATTTCTTATGAACAAGTTTATCTTGCACTTAGTGAAAGTGCACCCAGTAACTACAGACTACGAAGGTGTTCTCTTAACACGTTGACTCCGAAATGGTACGTATGTGTACCACTTAGGTGAGGTTCTGTAATTTTTTCAGATCCTTTTAGTGACTATGCGTACAAAGTAAAGTTTTACACCAGTCAGGCAATCGGAGGCAACGTGTTAAGCTGCGACCCCATACCTTGATGCCCGCTTGGCTGTGAAGAGCGTGAAGGAGCAGCGGCAGCCGCCCAGCATGGCGTGGAAACCAGTCTCCTTACAGAAGAGGCGGCAGTCGAACCTCTTCGCTTCCGCTTCCGGCACGGCCTGCGTCAGCACCTGGCACACCAGCACCAGCAGGAACAACTGGCCGAGCGACGGGGCAGTCCACTGCACCGAACTCCAGCTCATCTCTGTCCGATGCAGAAATTCATGCCAAGTTTTGTGACGGTTTAATGTTGAAGTTGGTGTAGTTAACAACGAAAAAATCAAAAGTATATGGGTTTCAGTTTAATTCATTGGGTATACGAAGTACCGGAGCTAAACATGCATGTCGGCAAATCGTAACGCCGATGGAGGTACTCGAAAAGATGCGGGAAAAGAGTAAATCATGTGGGAGATCTTTTTTAACACTAATCCTGAAATTGATAAGACGGCATAAAATTTATTCGCTACTAGTCATTCAAGTCAAGTATTTCAAGATGTTCTTCATTCTGAAAGTTTCTGAAAGTTAGTCAGGTGAAATGAGTGTGCAATTGTGCAAAGTGCAATTGTACTTTGCACAATTGGAATATGTAGGTGAGTGAGGTGCTGGTAAAATGTGTGTGTAGAGCGTGTAGGTATGTGGGACATTTGAGGACTTTGCATGTGGGGTTGAGTTGCGTGTGTTCATAGGTGAGCGAAAGTCGGCAAGTTTGTGTGAATGGAGAGTGTTAGAGTGTGGGACTTTGTGTATGTGCGTTGCGAGTATGAGGGTTCTGTATGGGGTGTGTTGATGTTCGACCGTGTGTATGTGCATGTGTAAGAAGGACAGTGATGAGTAAGATTAACGGCTAGAGGAAGTAATAGGTTCGTTTGTGTGTAGTATGTAATTGGACGAGAGTGAGATACATGTTCCTCATACGTGTCGTGTGTGAGCATGTAAAGTGTGTACGAATGCACGTAAAGCTTGATGTGTACTTTTGTAGGCAGAGGGGAGGGGGCGCGTGAAGTACGTTTATGGGGAGCAGATCATTACTCAGCATTAATCGCACGTTCACTAAATGAAAAGTCCAATTAATCTACTGAAATTTATGACGTTTACTCATGACCGATTCAGAACAAGCACCATCGTCAGTTCATTAAAATACGCAAAACATGATCAGTACGGTGGAAACAGGGAAAATATGAATTACATTAAATTTCATGCTTATTAAAGTTTCCAAAACACATCAAACACGCTCCTACAAGTAATATGTCCAGTAACTGGGATTGGCACGAACCATTCGTGCTGCTTTCAGAGTTTCTTTGACGTCGACAAAGGTACTGTCTAAAAGCTTTTCCTCAACAAAAAATGTTTATAGTTTTGCCCAGTCTCAAATCTCCGTGGTCGTGTGCATCACGATCTCTCACCCTCACCTCACGCTCGAGCAGGAGACTTTTGTCCTGCGTGCAGAATGATTTGAGAAATCTGCGTTCCCCACAAAGAGTACTCATAACTTCAGTCTTTAGATCGAGAAAGCGAATTAATGTATGTAGAGACGATAACTACATTTTTTCAACACTTATTGCATTATCAGGAGGGGTAAATTTTTAAACAACGTTCATAAGTTCCTCGTTTTGAATCTTTAATACGATCGTTCGTGCTAAAGTTAACGCAACACAACGCATCCACGGGCCGCACGCCAGGAAAGTTGGAGGGTCCATCTCGCGTGCGCCACGTGGCCTGAATCTGTGTAATCAAAAGCTAATGGACTCTAGATTCACTTCTTCTACTCACACTTTAAACTACTGCTAATTGCCCTCAAACAACAGCGCTTGTTTGAGTAAGAGGGCAGGTCTAAAGAGAAGCTGTGTTTCTCTTTGTTATTGAGTTTTTTGTGATGCAGCTCTCTGATCCAGGTGAATATTGATGTGATAACTGCAGTTTATTTATGATTAAACTGCCGAGTATGGAAGGAATTACACATGTATCACTTGCATTCAGTGAAGGTGACATGTTTTAATCATAGTCTCACGTTAAGGTGAAAAAATAGAAAAACAAAAGTTTAGATAAAATAGAACGTTGGTAATTTCTGGAAAGCATGATAGGGCACTTGATTGATTTTCCTTCTAGGAAAATATTAGGATTTTTGATTCGTTTGACAGTTTAATTTGCAGTTATATTATCAGATTTAGTTTATCAATTATCAATTTAGTTACTGTTGTGGAGGGTCTATAATTGGCTTGAGTTACGGTGCGCTTCTAATCGCTGTGCACTCAATCGTGAACAAATAACTGTTTCATCAATCCTTGTGACAAATGCATTTCCTTTCATTCTATTGACGTTCAGTGCGTATAATTATGATAATAAGGCAGACACAGCAGAAATTGTTTTTTATACATGATGCTAGCGATACCTTTGATGCTTGCAAAGCACAGCAATCAGAGCTTGGGCTTGATAAGCTTTTACCAGTAGCTTCTAAGATACTGTAGGTCATTCATAATTATTCTAAGTCACTCTTTGTTACTCTAGGTCTCTCATGGTTACTCTAGGTCACTCATGGTTACTCTAGGTTATACATGATTATTTTAGGTCTATCATGATTACTCTATGTCACTGTTTGTTGCTGTAGGTCACATTTAGTAACTACAGTTTACTATTGGTTACCGATAGCTACTACAGCTCACTCGGATACCAGAAGATCTGTAAGGACTGCACAATAAAAAGTATGATCATTTCAAGCTCGCACTCCTCTTATCACTTTATTTTCTACTTTTCAGTAAATCTTCAGGTGTTGGATCGACTCCAACAAATTTTCCATCCCTACGTCAGTGTGTGAGACCCACTGGAGGACAGTTTCCTCCCCGTCAGTCTTCGTCTCTACTCAGTGTGATATTCAGTGAAATGAAGGCATTGTCATTATTTCATTAAATGTCTCTCATCAGAATCTCATATAAATGTTGTCTTCATTGAAAGGAGTCTCTAAGTAAATGAACACAGAAGATGCATCATTCCCCCTGCTTGCCTTCACAGAGAGTTGTTGACTAGCTCCTGGAATTATATACGTATATTCTCTGAGGTAGCCATACTGTTTTGTTAGCTAGCATGGTTATAATTAAGTTGGAACTGATTTCAGTAGAGGAAAGGAATTTAACCGGATAATGTTCAAAGGTTAGTTACACAAACATATTTAATTTCCATGTCGTTTTGCATTCGAGCATGAAATAATCCCTACCAAAGATGTTCTCTTCATTCTACATGAGTTACTTGCGATGGATGAGCTGATCGGGATTTAGGCTTCTCGTACAAGTGCAATAATGAAGGCACACACTCTACTTATGCTAGAGTGGGAGTTCTGAGCGGGTCTCTTAACTCCATATGCTGTGATGTTACGTTCGTACATGCACCGCATGTGTAGGTGCAGCACATACAGTTGTTTGCTTGCCTCTGATCTCTTAATGGAAGCGAAGGGCAATTTCTTTGCTATTCAGTCTATGACGTTGGGTAATTAATGAAGCTGTCTTATGCATTGCTGAATCTCAGTTTGCAATTATTAGGTACCATTGTAGCCAGATATTTTGATGTATGATAAATACCAAGAATAAATAATTCAAAGCTGAAGCTGTTCTTACATGAATGTGACTGTGTCATCTTATAGATCACAGTCTGTACTGTAATCTGTATACATTAATTCGACCCTTCTGTTAACGTACGAAATCATTTAATGGGAAATCAAAATTAATTTAAAATTTAATACAGATTTGCAATAATTTGAAAGTGAATTTGATGTGAGACTTAAAAAGAGTAGATGAATACGATCCAATCAATGATAATGCAATGCTTCTAATACCGCAAAGGACGTAATATCACATACTTCAGACGGTCGTCATTTTCAGTCCAATAATTCACCACAGTTCACAGCAATGAACATCCGTTGCTATCTAGATTGGAATTTGCCCTATTGCTAGAGATGGCGTCAGTCGCCAATTGTTATATTAGGAGAGAGCAATCAATGGATGTATTTTTTTGGTCGTCAGCGAACAGAGAACGCAGACCTGATCAACAGTGGTGTGAGAAGGCAGCAACCCTCGCAGTTCCCATTACTTGATCACTTGCTTGTTCTCCTGCTCCACCTCGCTCCCCTCTTCACAGCTCCTACACTACAAACCTAGCAACTGTTCATTGGTCTTGCATCATAGATAAAGCTGCAATTCGCTAACACTTGTACAGACGAAATAAAGAAAGCCGAGGCTTGTAAAATATGGAATTCGATCTCAAAGGCACAACTCGTTTTTCAGCTGTCAGACATTATGACCAAATATACGAGTAGACTGAAGGGAATTTGCCTCAAAAGGCTAATTGTGAGACTAAATAAATATCATAAAATGATCTCATCATCATCGTTTTTGCTACAGAATCATAGCTCGAATTCATTAGGGACTCACCTAGACACCTAGAAGAAAAGCGCTTCTCTGTTCATCCGTCTGAGTGTTACATTGATTACCTTGATTGGAGGGCTTCTTACGTCAGGCTTCACCCGATTCCTGATGGCTCACCATTTTCACATGCAATTCTGCTCTACACAGCTCACATGACACATTTTCCATGTAAGTGACCATGAGAAACTTTAAAAGCTGAAGTTTTCTCACGTTTTTTTCCGATGTAGCATCGTATGCCTTTTAATTCATTTCCTATCGCATCATCCACTAGCATTCAACTACGATGGTCTATCTCGAAGTAGAATTTATTTCCTCACAGGCTAGGGTTCACTGTAATGTCTGATCAAGTAATTCCAGGAAATTTTTTTCCATTTTTTATTGTGAAGAAAAATTGCCCTTCAACCTCAAAATGTTGCGCAAATTTGTGACCGCGCCTGGAATTTTAAGACTAGATGGTCGTCAGCCGAAGCCCTGAGTGAAGAAGAGTACAATATTGTCGTCCTTTGAGATCAGAAATGAGGGAGTCTGTCAGTGTTGCCGGGACTGTGGCTCTGCAGAAAACTATGGCTTTGCAAAAAGTATCGCGTCAATTTTCCTAGAAAACTCATCATATCTGAAGCTGAGATAGAAGTATGAAGTAGATTTTATGAGCTATCATGTCTCGTACGGAAGTCAAAGTAATAAATTTTTTTTCTTAACAAGTATAATATAGAGATGAGCTTTAAACTTCATGAAAGAACACCCTTACAGCCTATTGCCTTATTAATTTCTCAGTGAATTCCGGTTACAGCTTAAATTTCAGGTTCTCATTATACCACAATATCAATATAGCGTTCTTCTATACTTTAATCTTTCACTTGATATTAATAATACGTAGGTGAGTTTTTAAAGCATCTTCAACCCTTGATGCTGGCCCGCCAGATCAAGACTCGCTTCATTTCAGCCTCCCGCCCACCAAGAATTCATCAGTTTTTTTGATCGTATAAACTGTTTAGGATAATCTCATCAGCATCTCGCCTTCATGCATAACAATAGAAATTGATGGTTTGTTATTAATTCAGTCTGTTCTTTTAAGCATATGATTTATATTCTAATGAGAGCCTTCGGCAACATGATAAAAATAGACCCTTCACAATTAAGTCAGATTCTACAGCGCATTCAATGAAACTTTGAGATAATACATAGTTTCATTACTAATCAACGGGAGCAGTCCATAGGAAAGTGAACACTGCGGAGTATTTTTGTTCTATCTCAAGATGCACACAATCAGCCTTGAGTTCACAACTGATGAAATTCAAGCCATTACTAATTATTATTTCACAACAGTCCTCTGTTTATACACTAGATGTAGCTACACACAAGCCATCGAAGTAATAACGCATCAAGTGGTCTGCATGAGGAAACGCCCCATAGTCCTCGCAGGTAATAGAATTTTGATGCAGTATAATAAATATGGTATTAGTAGGTCTTACGGGAGGGATCGAAGAAGAATTGAACATAGCAACAGAAACGAGCTAATTGGACCCTCATAGGGTTGCCGCCCCATGTCCGTTGCCATAATAAATACCTATTGGCAATTCAAATAAGTGTCTTTTTTGTTCATCAGGGCTCAGAAATGTATTTCTCCTGAATTTAAAAATGCTTATTAGAAGTTATAAGCTGATTTCAACCACATCAATGATCATTCACCCGTAAAAATGTCATTTTATAAAGATGTACAATTATACAGTTATTTTACGCACGAAGCCAGCAAGATATGTTCGATTTTTTTATGATGTTTCTGCAGCTTCTGCTCTGCAACTTTGGGCAAATTTTTTCGCCTCATAGAGTTAATTCATCACCAAAGTTGAAGCAAAAGAGATGCTTGCCAGGTCCTAAGGCTTCTCTACCAAATTGAGCGATACTTTCTAAGCCAAAATCAGAAAAGAAGTATCAGGTGATATATATTTAATAAGATTTGTGTGGGTCTGTTTCCAGGCGGCATGACATGCGTTCAGTCGCAGAGCTTTGGGCTTGAGCTTCAATATCGAACATTTTACGGTGACTTATCTTTTCCTCGATGAGATCAAACAAGACTACTCAGTGCTTACACTTAGCTCATCTTCTCAGTTCTGAAGCCCCTGATTCTGTTCATAGGTGGGAGCAGACCGCTATTTTGCTGTAAATGGTGGGAAATGTTTTAAATTATTTAAATATACTTTTTATATTATATTGAGAAAATTACTTTAGCATGCAGGAGAGAATTCGTGATATGTTTCTTGAGGTGATGTGCGTGGAATTCACAAGCCTCTGCTCATTTCACATCATAGTAGTGGAACCATGCCCGAGTTAAACTTACTTCGATCCTTTTAGTTTTAGTTGATCGTGTAAGTATCAAAAAATATACTTTTTTAAGTGCATGTTGCAAATGGATATTATGAGACATGTGTGTTAAGAAGAAATTTAAAAAATTAAGGAAAGAGTGGTGATACCGTAAAATTGCGTACATTTTAGAAGTGGAATTGAAAAACTTCATCAAATTATATTTGGCGACATTATGCCACTATGTGCTCGCATTTTTTGATTTTTCTTAATCTTATATATATATATATATATATAAATATATATATATATATATATATATATATATATATCAATTTCCGCCTCCACCAGACTTCAATTTCTATTTCAAATAATAATTCAATGATTTTGGTTCTCAAATGCTCGTATTTGGCCAAATTCTCGAAGATGAAAGTAAAGGTTTATCCTTTTCTTGAAATTTCGTCTCCGAAATGGAGTGCACTTGCTTTTCATGTATTTTAGGAAGAGCCTCATGGTATTTATATGAAAAATTTATTTAATTTTATTTCCAGAAAATGTCATAAAAACCACTCTCCTTTGATGCGTTATAGAAACATTCAATGCATTGAATAAATATTGTTGGAACAGAGGATCACAATCTTTGGCATCCACACGGACTGAAAAAAGCCGTCACAAAAAAGATTCTTTATTCTTCAAATAATAGGATCATTAAGAGAACATGATTGACTCATTTTTTTGTAAACGAGCCTTAACGAGATACCTGCCAGTGCCCGAAAGCTCTTTCTTTCAAAAGAAACTAAAATTTAACAATTTAAATTAGAGTGTATATCTAGAAAATTTAATATCTAATATCTAATGAAGTTTAATATCCAATTAAAATATCTATTATTCAATATCTAATATCTAATATCTAATAAAGTCTAATATCTAATTATAATATATAATATTCAATATCCAATACCTAGAAAATTCAAATTAGAGTGGTAAATTTTTAGAAAAAATTACAATTTCTTTTCCCAACAAACGTTTTCCCCCGAAACATTCAAATTAATTTTGTATATGTTTTTCTAGTACTCCACTCTACTACGAAGTATCATACATCAATCACGATCTCACTTTTGATATCAGTAGAATCTAACTCAACTTATATGGTCACATTCTTTTATTTCTATGCTCTTTCAAGTGAGTATTTATTTGTCTTCAAATACAAACAAGTAGACGCTCAATAGCGAAAAATTCTTAGTTTCCTTTATATTTCATAGCTAAAATTTCAAGTTTTTAATATCTGTTGTTACTGCTGTGTTAGTGCTGTGCCACTGCTGTATGACTGCTATGTCATTGCTGTGTCACTGTTGTGTCACTGTTGTGTCACTGCTGTGTCACTGTTGTGTCACTACTGTATCATTTCTGTGTCACTGGTGTCACTGCTGTGTCACTGCTGTGTGCTCGGCAGCGTGCATGGTGGAGGGGCAGATGGTGAAGGAGAGAAAGAAGGTTCAGAAATTCGTGAAAAAGAACTGCGAGATCTCATCATTAATGGATCCTTCTTATGCTTTACTGCCCTTCTATTCTTTAAAAAATACAAGAGTATTGTAGACTGTTACAAGCTTCTTACATTCCCTCAGGACAAGGACACTTTTTGTAATAATTGGTTTACCCTTAACTTTGAGTTGAAAATTTACCGAAAAAGAGGAACCTGAGAA
Source organism: Trinorchestia longiramus (assembly GCA_006783055.1). Taxonomy (NCBI): domain Eukaryota; kingdom Metazoa; phylum Arthropoda; class Malacostraca; order Amphipoda; family Talitridae; genus Trinorchestia; species Trinorchestia longiramus. Next base: position 129,510 of record VCRD01000897.1, read on the forward strand.
AAGTCCAGCCCCAAAAATGGTCATGGAATGTTTTCGGAGCAAGAAGGAAATGTTTAATACACTATCAGGCATTTCAAGATTTGTTGTTACTTTGATTAAAATAAACGTTCGTACATTTGAATCTCGCTCTAAAACTACGGATTCGAATTGAGTGCCGTCAACCCAGCGCACAAAAAAAAGTCGTTTCTACATGCTCTTCCAATGCGAGCAATAGTTTCAAGTGAAGAGATTTAACCATAAATACGCCTTCAAGTCTGGTGATAAACTCGCACTGTACTTTTAGCAGCAGTGGTACTATCGAAATATTTATTCAAAAGAAAAGTGTTGACAATGATGCCATTGGAAACACCTTACTTAGCTGTGTCCTGTTGAGGATGTTGCCATTTCGGTAACTGCAGACAGAGTATCTAACAAGGACTACGAGTTCCGTGGCAGATGGAGAGCGGCTCTTCTATGCTTTGCGACGCATTTGGAAGACTTTGTCTGCTTCTTAAAATGCTCATGGATTTTAGAATAAAACATTTTTACTTTACTTCAATTACAATCATATGTTGTAGAAAAGTTTTATAAGTCAAAGATATTGATAAATAACAGTGAAATGCCATGCGCGTTCGTCCAAAACTAATTAAATTTTAAGTCATTGATTTATATTCGACCAGCGTTGAAACTTATATATACACATTTAGAACATGTTACATTATTTGAAAGTAACTCGAACTTCACATTGCTATTGGTATACCAGTCGTAAGTTTAAAACTTTTTTTAATAATTATATTTTTCATCGTAAGTCCGCTTCAAACTTATCTCTTTGCGGAGCATCCCCGAACCATATTCAGGCAGTAGTTAAGATCTCAGCCAAAAATTAAGACCTAACTTGGCTCACAAACTCAGCGGCCTTTGACTGACCTCAAAACCGCACGGAGAAAAAGCCTAGCGAGTGAAGGACCTTAACTTCTGTCTCTTTATGTGGGGCAAAGTTACTAGAGAACCATTGACGGAGGTCTGCAGCAATGAGGCCGAATGGCCACTTCTTGGCTGACATGCGTTCATGAGAATTTTGTGTTTGTGTTGCGTGCTGCTTAGAATTGGTGTCTAGAGTAATGCTATGAATCCCAAAGGTTTTCTACATTATACGCCTAGATGGCAGTACTTGGATGTGGACTCTCGAAGAAATCAACTTTGTCCCTCGTAACCTGAACAACAAGTTGAGCACTACTCTCATATGATGCAAGCAGGCAATTACGAGGTTGTGGAACAAGCTTGCTAGGATGCGACTTTTCGTTAGTCTGAGTAGTGTTCCTTAATGCTTTGACGCAACTAATTACTCGAAATTTTCTGAATGCGTTAAGTTTTGGTTTTTTCTTTGAAGCTGATGATGGCTAAAAATGCGCTCCTTAATTTTTACCACTACTTCACAGACGTATTACTCGCACTGTATCACTTGCAGAGAGTGCTTGAACTGGAAAACAAGCAATGTTGCACGAGCTTCCATGTTCCTAATTTGAACGTTCCTTTTATCCGATTACATCTGTGAATAGGAAGTAGTGTAACCGTTGGAAAATAGTCAGTAAAATAAATTATGCCAGCACCCTACAAAATATGCTTGCACATAAATCTGCTGTGCAACTACCCGAAAATACGTATCGGTCCACACAGGTACACCTAGGGAACAGCAATTCTTGTGTATGTTAATATGCAGGAATTCCCAAAACACAACTAACTTCTTCGACAAGTGACCAATCTCATCTTCATTTTTGAAATGAATTCATCCCATTCCTTACTCATTAATTTCTAGCTCTGATCATGGGCATGATGATGACGTAAGAGATATTGCATACTGTGTAATTCATGACGTGACTAAATGGTGGTAACATCTGTAACAAAGACTAGCAGGCTGTTTTATTCACTTCCAAACAGCTTGCTGTTTGATATTAGGTAAGTTAGTAATCGCACGAGCAATAAGAAACTTGAATAAAATGTTTTTGACTAGTCACATAATATTTATCACAATATCACAAATGATCATAATGTTGAGCTTTCTGATTTCCATTTTTCACCAAGAATAGAATATAGAATTAGCAAGAACTTCTACATTTAGTAGAAGCCACCAAAATCATTTTGCTGACTTTTTCAAATTTAAGGACGTCTGCTTTGAAGAAATGATGTTTGTATGGCCAAAATGTTAGAGCAAATAGTGCTTATGAAAAGGATTGTGAGTACATTGCTTGACTGCATTGAAGTCATCGTGGAGGTAACAGCCTGACATAAAAAGCATGTATCATTCCCAGGATTCCTGAGGATGCCAATGAGAGATATCTTTAATTAATTAGCGTAATAGTACAAACGTGGACACAAAAAGTCAACAGAAGCTAAAAGTTTTGAATACGAATTTTAGTCTCCGTAGGCGGTGATTTCAGACTCGTATCACAACAAATTGCACCACCTGTAGAGCATGGTAGCATGCAAGTCAGCGCTGCCTCGGGAGATCGTTTTCAAGTCACGTTCAGATAAAACTTGTAGCTCTCCTACCTGGAAAATGGATCTTTGAATGAAGGTTACATAGCCTGTATACTTTTTATCTTTTGTGTGACTATCATGAGATATTGTATTTATTTGAAAAATATTTCATTGACGGCCTATGTATGTCAAATGTCTTGCTACATTATTCCATATTTTCTTCATAAATATATGATCCGGTAGGAACCCAAGAAACGACCTCAGCAACTCTGTTATGGTAATGTTAAGGTCATTAAAATGTGCGTCCGTAGGAAGATCTCTTTTATCTTCCCTGGTGATTTTTTCGATTTCAGTCTTTCTCTATTAAGATTCCAATATATTTCTATATATTATGTCTCCAAAAACATTCTATTTCGCTTATGTTGATATTATGTCTGCAAAATATATCTTTGCATCAAGAGTGGCAAAAAATTACTATCTAAAATATTTCAGATTATCAGACGGCTTTGGTTAATAAATATAATATACATAGATCCCACTGGTAAACTACTAACTGTTCAAACAATCAGTATTTGCAATATTAGAACAGTTGCTCTAAGACAAGAAATTAATAAGAGCAGAATGCTCTGTCAAGGATCGTTCAAGAACATCATGAGTGTCAGTGATACTCCAGGCATCAGTGATACTCCAGGCATCAGTGATACTCCAGGCATCAGTGATACTCCAGGGATCAGTGATACTCCAGGCATTCATGCGCGTCTGTGACTCGGGCCGGTCACTTGAAAGACAAAGTTTACTCGGATATTTTGAATCCTAGTGAGTGCTCAAAGGAGAAAAGTGAGTAAAATGTAAAATTGAAATTCCAGCGATTAGCAAATTTTTTGTTTACTTTTCTGACGCTAAAGTGTGAACTCCATACTCTGGTGGTTTTAGGTTAATAGTCTAAGTTCATGATTGAAGATTGACCTACATAGCTTAAGCAACAGAATGAAAATTTAAAATATTACACGAGAAGGAATGAGTTCATGGTAGCACAAATGTTAGTGAAGGAGCACATTTTCTAGAGCTTAAATTAGCAATCAGAAGGAAACAAATATTTACGAGCTTTGAAAATTTACAGTGTGAACGTCCCAATTATTTGAGAGTATTGCCTGAGCAACGCTGCCATGAACAGCTCAGGCCCTACGTAGCTACTCAGTTGTCTCAAGGAAACAGTAGCTCGATTTAGCAGCTACTATTTAGCTACGCAGTGCGATGGACAGTGCTCTTGTTAGGGCACAGACGAATCACTTGAGAAGTGTATTAAGAATTTTTAAGCCGTGAAGTATGTGCATGTAGAACGCTAATCAAAGAAAATATCGATCAGGAATACATTGAATGTTCGGCCCATGAACTATATTAAAGCACTGCAGAAATAAATATTGCCTTCAAATATAAGGCATCAAGTTGAGTTGCAAAACTGTCCAATAACACGAAACTTTTACATCCATGTGGTCATCTACAGCATCTTCATCTTGCATCAGCATTTGACTGCTCATTATGCAATGAACAACTCTTGCATTGAACTGTATTGATTTCCTATTTTAGTTCCATGTGCCAAAAATTAAACTCCTTTGACGAAACTATTCGTTTTTAGTTTAACAAAACATCAAATTATACTGCACATAACCACTCTTCTCTTGTAAACATATTGCAAAATTTTTTGCGAAGTAGCTTTCACAAACAGAACTTTCACTTGAGATAAGCACACGAAATTAAAATTATCATACGAATTCGATCGATTTCTGCTTAATCTAATTCCGAAGGAGAAAAAGAAAATTAATTTAGCGGTAAACATCTTGAACAGCAAACGTTTCAGTACACACGAACATTATGAGTTTTATTCAATTGATTTTCTCATTTATGATTACGTAGTAGTAAAAATACTTGCTTTAGATTTCGAAAAATATTTTTCAAAAATTTCGTTTGAGCTGAAATATTAATACTACACTATTTGTTTATGATAAATAAACACTACTGAGGTTACGTACACAACAATAAGAACACTACCAAGGTTGTGTACACAAGAATAATAACACTACCAAGGTTGTGTACACAACAATAAGAACACTACCAAGGTTGTGTACACAAGAATAATAACACTACCAAGGTTGTGTACAGAACAATAAGAACACTACCAAGGTTGTGTACACAAGAATAATAACACTATCAAGGTTGTGTACACAACAATAAGAACACTACCAAGGTTGTGTACACAACAGTAAGAACACTACCAAGGTTGTGTACACAACAATAATAACACTATCGAGGTCACCTAAACTAATTGATTTGAATATGATATTGTTAGCTGTTGATCGTAAACGGTCGGATGCAAAAGTAATTTTACCAATGCAAGAAAATTTAAACTATGAGTAAATTTAAGAAATGGGGTACATTTTTACTTTTTAACCAACAGACTCACAGCTCATGTATTAGATATTACATGTAATTTACCATGACATTTTCACACTAAAACATGGATTGTGAAGAAAGTAGATTACTGTAAATTGCGAGCTATAGTGTTCTCGTTGACTTGTAGTAGCGTGAGACCTGTTTGCTTTTAGTACGAACCTATCATAAACTAATCAGCTTAAAGGATTGATCCCGCAATCACATAAGTCGGACGCTCATGTCGACATACAGCGTCTTTAACTATGTAAAATAAGAACTGTAAATTAAATAGATGTTAATTAATTATCAGTAGATGACCCATGTAGTAGCTAAATTTTGTACACTACAGATCAGCGAACTATGACAGGAGAGAAACTAGTGCGTGTACAGCTCAATTGCTCTTCAGAAAAGATCAAAAGCAATTCATCGCATCAGTTACGTAAACTAGAATGTTTCTTTGCATTCAGGTCAATATCAGGTCACAACTGAAGGGTGGACAGCACTAGTGGACTACTTGCATTTTTTCCCGTGGAAAATATATTATATTTTCCACGGGAAAAAATACAAGTAGTCCACTCCCGTGCTGTCGCTAACACAGCGCTGACAGAGGCGATTACGATCCAGTAGTTTACTATATGAAGGGTGGACAGCACTAGTGGAATACTTGCATTTTTTCCCATGGGAAAAAATGCAAGTAGTCTACTAGTGCTGTCCACCCTTCAATTTGTATGGGAAATGAGAACACAATGCACTGACTTCCTAACAAACGCTTCATTAATTTTTTGGGCTATCAATTAGTTCTGAGAGAAGGGAGCATTTAGATTGCAATCATTTCTCATTTCATGAACACAGCAAAAGCCTCAAAAAATTCCTAGTGCTGTTCGTCAGCCGTGGAATCAATTGATAATTCTAGTCAATAACATTTGTTTGCTTAAAAAAAATTGATGTTATAAATGCATGCTTTTTATTTTCATTTGATGGTTATAATTTTAGATTAATTACGTTTTTAATCATCATCTTTAGTTGTCCAGATCCACGCGTATACTTTAAACCCCATGGCTGATAGTGCATGTAAATTTAAGATCTTAAAGTATATAAAAAGTCTACATACCGAACAAGGCAGACTTTTATTACGCTATTACATGAATTGATGTGTGTTTATGTAGTGCCACTTGCTGCAACCTGTAAAGAATTCTCTAGGTACATACATGAAATTAAAAATGTTTGCAATGAACGAGAAAGAATATGACATGAATGAGGCTGCCATGTAGTTCAAATATTTAAATTTAGATAATCAAAATGATTAACAACGATAGTTCATATGCATGATAAATAGCCTATTTTGTAGAGCAGTGTAATTTATTCGCTATTATAATATAAGTTTACCGTGTCTTGAGGTCTACTGAATGGTTACCTTAATTAAGATTCAATTACTAATTCAACTTTTAAATTAGAATTGAAATAGAAGAAAACGTTCAAACGTGTTCTAGGTAAAACGATATATTATGATATTTTATCCAGAGTTTGAACGCAGATCAAAATCACTAAACTATTCAAGTGTCATCTGAATTAACTTTTACATCAAATGTCAGTCGTTCTGAAGTTACAAGCTCGCTACTCACTCATTGAGTCCAGGTTTGCCTCGCTCTGTCCACGTCCTGTCGCTTGGAGATGTTAACGCTCAGCTGCCAGGTGAGTGAATGAAGGTATGGAGAGAGAACTCAACGCCTTATATAGCTCCCAGACTTACCCTGGTGACGCCAGTGATGTTCACTGAATATCCCTTGTAAAAACTACAGCGTGTACCCTTCTAGAACTGACTTTTACTTCTCTGTTCGTTCAGATTATTTCACGTTCTTATTTCAAAGAAATAAATGTCCTTGTTATAACAATTCAAGATATATATGAAAAAGTTTATGTTTAAATATTGTTTATGATGAAAACTTAGTTTTTCATGAATAATTTGCTTTTTTAGTGCTTTCTGTACTGTCCGTTCGTTTTTATAACTCATTGTTACCTAATTTATCTGAGAACACAAGAGTTTACTATTCGTGGACGACAATACGTTCAGAATAGCATGAGTGATTAGACCTCATTTGTTCTAATATTTTTAATTATTAAGGAGTAAAGGTTTCACAGGTAACATATAGGAACGAAGTACAGAGAATGAAACATTAATTACACGAGTTTGTTGAAATGAAGAGAAGTTACCGTGTGTTAGTATGCTGTGCGAGTATACTGTGAGCTATACGTATACATATAACAAAATAATAAAATTTATTTTATCAAAATTTAGCAGCCTTAGTAGCCCTTTATATCTGAACGAAAAGGCTAATTCGCTTATTAGTTCATAAACTCCTGGTTCAGGCACTATAGCGGTTCATAAATTTGGAGCAGAACTAACGAGATGACGAGTGAAGATAGTTAAATGTTAGTTTTAAAATCCGTAGATTATTTCCTTCTGTATACATATAACATTTCGTTCTGTTAGGGGAATATTTGATCAGTGAAACATAGTCGAACATGAGTGTTAAGGTGCGGCACAAATGAACATGCAGTTGAGGGCAATCAAGATCCGAATTAAACTTTTGACGGGGAATTGAAGCGCATTTTTCTGAAAACTTCAATGTTATTCTTGCACTTTTTACTCTCGCGTTCGTGTTTTAAGTTTCCCCTCCGATGCTTGAAATAATTGCTGAAGACAGCATTTGACGCAGCATAAAAGGTTCACAAGCGGCAACAGATTTAGCTTGTAGTATCAGAGAGAGAAGGGTCAACTTTTAAGTTATTTATGTTTGGGGCAGTTTAAAGAAAATTTGAATCATTGTTCCACAATGTCTCCATAAAATCTTCATTTAATGCGAACTTTTAGAAGTTCTGAAATTTGATCCCACTTGATCATCATGCGATCGTAACGAACAAATATACTCATTGACTGAGATCATTCATCGTATATACTTAAAAACTTATAGTTGAATTTCAATACTAGCGTATTTTTGTAGAACCCAAGGAGAACTTAAGAGTTTCCGTAGTATGCAATACATATGTATTCGTATATCATGTAAATACGGTCAACTCTAACGAACGGCAACTTTTTTAAGGTATAATAGACAATTGTCAAACAACGTCAGAATACTAACAATGTTCTTTATTCTTCACTCAGATTCAGGTATTTCTTTGTACTTCATAAATATTTTTCTATTTGAAATACAATTGAATCAATTCTACTTTTGTATTCTAAGAAGAAAGCGTGTCATCAAATCGCATACTGTCATGTGAATATTATTTAGCAGTTATGTAGTGAATGTAATCATGTTACTAGTTGTTGGATGAAAACATTCATTCAACAATAGTGTTAACTAAAAGCTTAATTAAAGAATCTAGTGAAGAACTAATTATCTCGTTGATAATCCAAGCCCTAACAAATTAGAGAAAAAGCTACGATAGCACAAGAGTAATCGTTTGGATGATTACAATACTAGAAAATGTTTGCTACTCGGCGTGGATCTTGGCTTCACGTCAACTTAACTTCTTCGAAACGAGAGATTAGAATTAACGAGATTGAGGAAATTTTTAGCGCTATGCAACGTGTCAGACACATACTTTTTACCCAGGTCTATTATTCGTTATTTTGCAGCAGCGCTTCAAGCACGGGAAGCAGGTGGTGCGGTCTGCAAGTGAGGAGCACAATGAGACGCGGGATGCCTTTAGCAGGCAGAGATGGAGCGCTCTCGGCTCATCGTACGGATGACCTCAGAGGGACCACTCTGCCTGCCCTTCGTTACCGACGCAAAAATACTAAAGTTTTGTGTCTTTGATAGCCGTAGTTTGGACATTAAAGGGTTCAAGTGCTTGTACCGTGAATCGCAGACTAGTTTTGTCCGAATTGACTCTATCGCGTCGGAAATTTGTGCGTATAATCTGCGATGCACGATATTCCATACGGGAGATTTTCCTCGCATAGAAAATGACATATTGAAAACATTCCGAAAACTTTGGATCGTTGTTTCAAAAGCTAATTGATATTAATAATATTAGTATTTATCTAAAAGAATTTACGGGCTTTAGCACAGGTGGAGTGACCAAGAAAGATATATAATGAATCGTTGATTTGTCTTATAAAGGCTTGTTTTTCATACATGAAATTAAGGAGGAACAAAATTTAAGAAACATGTGAAGCTTGAGCTGTTAATACACTGGAATAAAAGTGCATTTTTATACGGAGAACAAGTAGGTGTTGACATTTTGTCATTTGATAACATGAGATCAGAAAATATATTCGAATCAGATACGCTCTACGATTGCACAGAAAAATGTATCACTGAATGCCTTAAAAACACGAGCAATGATTGGGAAAGGCGAGGATTTTGAAGGATTGTTCATTTTAGATTTGTGAGATTTGAAAATGTTAAACGTGACTTTTTCGATGAGAATTTTCCGACCATCCCTCAGTCACACGAGACCTAAAACTTCAGCTGTTCTCCGTGAAAGCCCATTTCGTACACAGGAGCTTGTTGAATTTGTTGTAAATGTCATGAAAACTAACAAACTTGCATTATAAGTTCTACAAAGATCTTTCTGAAAACTATTAAGGAAAGTCATTTGAATTTCAGTTATGTTACAAGTTTCATCGTTCCTAAAACGAAACTAGGTCATAACCTACGAAACCATACACGACAAAATGACTGGAATATACACTGAAAAATCCCTTATGTTGTTTACGTATTATGAAACAGCCCACTGAAAAGTTTATCTCTCAAATCGTAACAAGTTATAAACAAGAACTGCCGATCTTCTGATAGTATTCTAATAGAAATGCTAATGTTTTAAAAATAACTTACCTGTTGTCAAATTTAAATTTGAAGAGGAAGACCAATAAATGGTTAAAAAATAGGCTTAGGAATGTTTTCTTTGAATTTATTAATGAATATGATTCATAACATCAAAATTCATCAAGTAACTTAATGTAACATAAGGGAAAATATTTTTTATTAATTAGGTAAAATATTACTACCCAATGAGTAATTCAGATCATATCACTTCATTAGCCTAAAAAATGTTGAAGAGAGAACTTGACGAGAAATCAACTTCCCATCGAAGCTTGCAATCGGCATCTTTTAGTATTTCCATGCTAAATTATTTCACATTTGTTTTAAAGGATTAGCTGTCCGAATAAAACAATAAGTTCATGCTAGACGCAACATGACGGGAAATACATGATTGGAATTACATGATTGGAAATTCACGATGCAACCGCAGCCGATCAGAACATCATCACTGATGTTCAAGTCAAGTGCTTTGGAATTCTAGCGACTAGAAAGACGTCTATGGGGACTCAAAAACATTGAATGGAGAATTGGATCATTACATTCAGTCCCTTGATTTGTTAACCCGTAGTCTGTCAAGCAGTCATCCCTACTCCTGCTAGTAGGTGAATGTGATAGATCCCTGTCCCTGTAAGACAACTTTAACTTCCAGGTCTACAGGTAGTCCTATATATTAAAATAATTAGCAAAATTTGTACTCCATGGATCAAGATAAATAGTGAGACAAAAATTGCTGAAACAACAATTCAATTCCATATTTGGTGCATTTTCTCTATAAAAAAGTGGTAAGAAACGTTCAAAACGTTATTGTACCGATAGCACAGGACTTCCTTAAGTATGAAATTTTAACACACAGGACTCAGAGCGACCACAAATATAATTTGCAATACATACTTGGAAGACATAGAGTTGCTAGAGAATTATGCATCAGGTAACGAAATGATATTCACTTTACAATCGTGAGATTATGGAAGCAACATCTCAAGGCCTCGTCACATTGTCACATACATGTAATAGTTCAGTTTTATTAACGTGAAGGATTCCCCTGCACGAAGTTGGTTGAGCTAACAACAAATGTATCGCGCATTGCGGAACAACAAATAATCGACGTGTTCTTATCAACCTCTTTTCAAATGTACTGGTAGTCTAAACACACCTTACCAGAGTCATGCAGATCAAGTGATTTATGTGTCAAGTCGTTATTTTTTATGTTTCTTAAACGCTCTAGCAAATACCAATGTTCGTTCCTATCCACTATTTTTGGTCGGAGCGGAAGTCAAACACAATCAACTTTATTTTTATGAAATTTAATAAGTCAGTCAAAATAAAATATGGAAAAATAAAACTAGTCCGTAGAAAATATCTAAAAGTCAGATGTTTCATTGCCTACGATGCCTTATGTACCTACGAGGCTCTGTAAGAAAGTATGCTGCTGGTAAATCATTCACTGTGAGTAGTGCTACTCGGACTTAAAGAATACACATCAATACACGTTTAGAACACACCACTTTCTTGCTCGAGGAGATACTCGACTGAAACCATGAAATCTTCACTGGTTCTGGGCCTCACAAAGCACAGCGAGGTCCTCATGACCAGCAGCCCTAGCGAGTAACGGAGCCGTCATGTTCACTTTGTCAGGACGGGACACACTGGCGCCATGCTCCAGTAGCATACACACTGCTTTCTTCACTCCAGAAATGCACGCCTGTTCATCCCATCAAGTTGTGTGTTGAGGCAAAATCATAGCAACACATTAATAATGAATGTGCAATAGGAAAGTGAATTAATAGCTATGTATTTGTCTTTCTTTCCTGCACGAATAAATCTTAAGAGTAGAGTGCACATGCGCTATATAATTGTTGCACTAAAATGTACGAGCCTACATACGCACGATGCAATAATGACAAACCTACAGCAAACCTAATTCTCATAGCTTAAGAACAACGTCTTCAACCAGAAAAATTATCTGTCAGAAAAATGTGGAAATTCGTGCAAGACTGTAATTTACACCTTTACTAGCGCGCTACCCCAAATGGTAACCAATTAGCTGTGACATGAAGTGTCTTAAAACATATAAATATAAAACAAATATGCAAGTCTGCCATACGTCTCTTGACAATGAAACAATTTTACTACAAAGGTAATTGATAAGCTTTTATCCAATTTTTTCTATTTCATTAAGTGGATAAAGTTTTTAGTCGCATTGCATTTGTATGTTTCAGGCTGGAAAAGGGAGATGAAAAAGACAGAGACACTGTCACATTGTGCAGGAAAGACACAATGCATGTCATGGTTTATTGAAACAATATTTGATAACAGAAAAAGTAGGCGACTAGCAACCTCTGAGGAAAGCATCAGTAGTGCAAGACGAGCTTTTGATCGTTTTTCAAGTCATTTAGAACTACCACGTACAACAGTACACAAGATCCTACTCAATAAAATGCGTTTGTACAAAGTACAACTCTTACAGGTACTCAAACCAAATGAAAAACGTAGATGAGAAGTGTTTGCAGTTAACATGCTGGAACGGTTTCTTATGTATGTTGAAACATTCCTCACACGGGTTTATTTGAGTGATGAGGCAAACTTTCATGTGTCAGGGAAACTGAACAAAGGTAGTGTAAGAATTTAGAAATCAGGACACCTCACACAACAGAGCAATAAATAGAGTACTGTCTCCATGAGCTTTGTGCAACTAATGGTATCCATAATGAGGTGTATTAAATGAAGTAAAAACATTTCAACATCCAATTCGCCTTTTAAATAACTTTTATCAATATATTTTTAATTTGCTTATGTAATAAGCTTGTTAAATCATAAAGAAACTTCATAGACACCTAATACATTGTCATATATTGAACCTTCAATTGAATACTGATCAAAAATTTACTGCCATACATTCCTGTGAGTGCGGCAATGGGAAACATATTACATCAGTTAAAATAACGTATTTCTGAGCACAAAATATACCTACAGGACCAGACAAAAGAGCGTACTGACCGCATGGAGAGCTGTCCTGCCAAGTGTGTCAGGCTGGTCGATATCAGCACCAGCCCTGACGAAGGACTTGATCCTCCTGACGTTGTTGGTAGCAGCAGACGACACCAGCTCCTCTGCCACCTTGGTGGGCAGTTCTGTCAAGTGAGCTCCCGTCTGCACCAGCAGGTCGATCACCTGGGTGCCATTTAGCCATAAAATAATTACAAATGATGTTCATATGTATTTCAATAATGAATGTTTGGACTCTATGTTTCATAAATTTTCTGAAAGCTCACCCATCTTTAAATTTATGTTTGCAGAATTTTCATTTCAGTGAAGTTAGCCAGTTTTCTAGACATGTGTGTTGAACTATCATTCTGGATATCTTGCTCATCTTTCATCATGATGATAAGGCACAACAATGAATCTTCTCGTAAAATTGGCTGTAAATTTGTATACAATATTCCTTGGGAGGCTGGCGAGTGAGATGAAATTAGATATCGTTAACAATGCAAGGCGCGTGCTGCTCACTATCTTCTGATGCACAACTTCAACTTCCTTTCCTTTTTGACCTCAGTTTTCCTTTTTTGTGTATAAGCACTTCATTAAGTCCACTCGCTCTTCGCTCTACTCCAGACACAAAATACTACCACCATGTCACCAACAGCCACGTATTAAATATTGGATTACGAATCCCCCAGTTTTATAATGTACTGATTCTATGTCCCTACCTCTTAGGATAGTGTATGATTGCAGCACATGTGCGTGATTGAAACGCCTGTGCTTGAGTGACGTGCGTGTTATTGACGGAAATGGTTTGCGTGATTGAGGTGCACGTGTGTGACTGATGTCTTTACTTTAGACGGCATGGGACTTGGGTAGCAACTCAAAAATGAACCAACCAGCTCGTTTCTATTACGTTATTCTAATTATTAATTTCTATCCTCTTTAGAGATGAAAATTATTTGCCAGTGTCCATTACTTTAGTGCTTTTCTGATTAATGAATTTACGTATCCTGATGAGCGAACACCAGTTCCAGAAAGTTGAAATTCAGTCACCTTGAAAACAATTCGATTTCATGGACGTAATTTGAATGTAAGAAATATACACTTAAAACTGGAATATATTTTCACGATAATGTGAAACGATTGTCCTGAAAAATCTCTCTATGTTCTAAAGTTTTGCCTCTATGAAAACAAAACTTATCATCGCCCAAAACTTCAGGCTATTATGGTGTGAATTTACATCAAATGGTACGAGGATATGAGGTTCATCCATTCCTTAATCGCGATGTTTATCATTTTATTCATGGAAGTAATAATATTTTTAGTCAATGACAAACAAACTGTCTATACACCGGTCTTTGAAAACTCATCCATAACAATAGCTATCCCAAGCCTCGAATATGATATTTTGCTTGATTGCCTTACAATGTTTAGAGAGTAAAGTTATGGCTTTGTAATAGGAAACCTCAAGAAAAGTATGATATCTCTTGAATGATCTTGGGTTAGGTGCAATTACACTTCGTTGAACACCGTATTCCGGGCACGTAATATGACTGTCAAAAATTCTTTATATATTTTAACCGAAATTCACGCTCCTGTATGACTCCAAACAAGCTACTGTGAATTGTTCCGTCTTTTCGGACTTACACTCTTTTCTTGACAATTACTGTCTAGATCAGTGTTTCTCAAAGTGGTCCGTACCGCCCCCCTGGGGGCGTTGAGGAAATGCAAGGGGGCGGTAGGAGGGTACGCCTTGAATGGGGGGCGTATATTACTGTATAATATACAGTAATATAATTATCAGGGGCGGTAGAAAATCAAACAGTGTCCTATAAACTTTGAGAAACACTGGTCTAGATTGTGGTGTCGGTGCAGGTAAGATTTATTTGGTGAAAGCGATATTTTGTCTCCGAACATCAGAAAAAAATATTAGTTTCTACTTAAATATCACTGTGAGAAGTTCTTAAATAATCTGACTTCATTAGGCATGAACTCGAGTTCATAATTTGTCGAGAAAAACGCATTTTGCTGTGTCAACACATATTTAGTTAAATACTTGACTTTCAGGATCCCCTATGTTTGATTTAGTAGCAAGTTTCTACTCTGTTTTAAACGTTGAGAAACTGTCACTTACTTACGAGTATACAAGAAACTATCCCATTATGTTTCTGCTTTCGAGGACCCCATTTATCCGCCAACAAGTCAAACTCAACATGACTCCACCCTCATCTGTCCGCAGGAGTACTGCAAGAGTCGTTTCACGAGCCGAGAATGACTCTTCATTGCTCAACTTTAAGACCTTGTATCTTTGTTTGGTTGAGGGAAATTACGTGCAACACACGCCAATAAAACTTGCCATATTACTTGACTTTGAGAATCCCTGGCCGCTCATCGCGAGAACGACAGAAAACTGAACGAGAGCTACAGGCTCATAAGAAACACCGTGGTGTTATGGCACTGCGGGATTATCTACCTTTATAATATCAGAGATACCATAGTACAATTTGGAACTAAGCGCCAACACTCGTCTCTGAACATTCTAACCTTAGTTTGGTCGTAGGTAACCGCAGTCCACAAGGGCGTGAAGCCGTTCGCATCTCTGACGTGCACGACAGCGCCGTGCAGCATGAGCCACTCTATTACCTCCAGAGATCCGTTGCATGCAGCCACGTGCAGGTATGTCGTGCCTGTGGCGTCCCTCTGGTTTATGTCAACAACCTGCGGCATTGTTGATTTGGTTCACAATTTTTACCACTATTAGAAGGCGGTATTCCCTGAGGCACGTAAATAATTGCCAATAGGACAGTAGTCAAAACCGAAAGCAGCTTATTTTCTATCTACTTTAAATGTTTTCTACTTATACCGTTGCTATGGGAGATACGAGACAACATAGATTTGTTTATTTTTGCCGTGAGAGAGAACATCAAAAGAGTCAACATACATGGTACATCACACAGTTTTGCCTTGGGAGAAAAAGAAATTAGTCAATTTTTCCGACAATACTCAAACGAAATGGACTCAGACAGTCCGCCATACACACGTGTTCGCTTAGGCACTCCATCCTTTTGAGGTCAGACGTGACGACGGCGTTCATGAAGAGCGTGGGGATGAGCACCTCCTGAAGATGCATCTGCTCCTCGACGGAGGCCATCTCCAGGGCGTGGGCTATGTGGGTGATGATGTCATCCACAGACTTCTCGTCGGTGTCCGCTTCATCTGAGTTCGACAGCACCGTCATTTCGCCCCTCAGGTTATTTTTCATCATCTGCAGAGGTCGTGTTTCGTCAACAATGTGATTTTGCTTAGTAAACAATCATAAGAATTTTATCATTTATGTAGAATTTTAGTTTAGCGATTATAACTACCTGTACGGTCCACTAATTATTGCTCCTGGAACATGAATGAGCAGTTTCTATTTCAATAATGATATTATATGGAAAAATCAGCTGCGATTTTAGCAATAAAAATGGTTTGAGTTTGTTTCGTGATTAGTTGTGCATGTCAAAAAGAAAACGAGATAACTCTAGCCATGAAACCATGGATTTACATGAACTATGCGTATGAACAATTCAAATTGCATCACCTTTTTCTTCGTCTCGAAATCCAGGTCTTTGGCTAGGACGTAACTGAGCTTGGCAAGCGCAGCTTCTGGGGTCATGTCGAGACCCATGACAATACCTGCAGTTTCCAGCGCCTGCCCGAAGTAAATGGAAGTAGGATTGGTTAAACAAAACATATTTTCAATGAAAATAAAATCAAAGTTACTCGATGAGCTATTTGGAGAATGCATCTATGTGCATGTGCTAACAGGCGTTAAATTATTAACGTCTAATGTTTTTCTCAACTGATTTCCTAAACTGTAGATTAAGTTCATTTACCCACTGAGAAGCTTTTCATGAAAAAACGTTTTTGTAATTCCTCTGGATTTTTTGAATTTAGTGAATTTTCTAGATCAATTGTAGTTTCGAGCTGTCATGAACTTTCGGGAAAGAATTCTAAAAGGATCTATGAATAAAAAACCACGTCTAAGAGCCATAATCACATGTAATGTGCGTTCAAACGTTGTGAAAACCATCTTAGATAATTTTGTTTACTGTGTGTCACTGACAGTGGGTGTTTCACAAATATTATACCCCAAAAATATTTGATGAGTACCCAATATTATTAATATTGGGCAAAATTGGAAAGACACCAAAAATAATTTCTATAACTGCATTTTCTCTAAGAAAATAAGTACATTCTCTGATTATAATACCTAAGCTATACTTCTTAAAACCTGCAGCAAAACTTCATCCGGCAAGTGTGGGAACATGAGAATATTGGCTTACAGAATATTGACGGATGACAGTTTTTTGTGTATGGCCCTGCACTTGCCACCCTGTACTCATCACCAGTCATCGTCACCTTCACACTCACCTCGCCCGTCTTCCTGTCATCGTCACCTTCACACTCACCTCACCCGTCTCATATATGGACTCGACTCCACCATGCATGCACTGGGTAATGTTGATGATGAGCACGCCATCTTGTGCAGCCTTCTGCAACACCTCGACAATGTCTGTTCTGTTGCTGGGGATGTTGCCTGACCCGTACGTCTGCAACACCGCCCCCTTTACGGGGTTCAGAAACGCTTTCACGCTCTCGCACGAAATCGAAGGGAAAATTCTTAAAAGACCGACGCTCGGATCCAGTTTTGAAAATACGGAGAATTTGGAGAGCACCGTTGAGCGGAAGATGTTTCGATACTCAACTGTCAAAACAAAAGAATAAAAGTGACGGAAATTCTTTTGCGATTGAAAATGTGCGAGAAATTATTTATGTATGGAATCTCATAACAGTAAAATGGACAGTCGTGTTTTGAAAATTAGTTTTTGTATGAGCATTACAATACTATGGTAAATTAATTATAAATTATAGATAAGTTCATCAAGTAAAATTACTACATAACTAAATTTCTACATTCAGAAAATGTATCACAGAATTATTTGGCTTGTACTTTAGTTACAATGAATGCACTTCTTTTTACAATATCCGAACAACCCTCTTGAAAATTATGCATCTTTGATCAAATTAAAATTTCGTACCATTAATGGAAATACCGGCTGAAGCCAGGGCAGGGAAATTAGGGGAGTCGAAGGCACTGAGGCGACCAGTCGACACCTTGGTGGTGCGGTTGCCTCTGTAGAGCTTGTTGTTGAAGAACACAGTTACCTCAGGGATGTTATAGCTGCCCGCCATGATCACTGACCCGATGAAGTTATCTCGACCGTCACTGCGGGTCTCGAAAAGAGGAATCTGCGCAACAAAGTAATGCATTGTTGAAGTGAAAGTGAGACCTCAGTTCGAAATTGAATGTTGAAAACATTGCTTCATATGTGGTGCGTTTAAAACTTGTTTCATTTATTTCTGACAGCATCGGACTGACACTCAACTAGGGCGTAAGTAGATAAGGACACTGAAAGTTGGAGAGTCGTGGGTTGGATCAAAACAAATTGAAAATCAAAAACCCCAGCTACTGATAGTACGAATTGCAGATTTGAAAAACCTCGTACCATAAGTTAGCTATTGTAATCCTAATCAGTGTAGGAAATAGTGTTGCGACTAATAACGTGTAACAAAGGACGTAGGATAGCAGGTTCGCCTCGTTTGAAAATCACAGCAGTCTGCCAAGTCACTAACAGCTTTGCTGAACGGTAAGTTGAAGAATTTAGCACCATACATATGGAAAGTTTCTTTTCATGTTGTAGATCCTTGCATGAATCATAATTGGATCATTTGTCTCTTAATTTATTACTTGTTTACTTTTTATCGCGGCTCATTCACTTTAAGTGTTTTAAACGGTTGGCATAAATATATTGTGGTGTTCCTCGAAAATTTCAGGTATTTTAAGATGAAATTGGATCGAAGAGTCCCCTGAAAGCCGTTTAAAAGGATGGCTAAGATTATATGCATATTTGTCAGCATAAATATGATGTGGCATTCCTAGAAAATTTGAGGTTTTGAGCGATAAAGTTGAGTCACCTGAGACCCAGTGATGACGACGGGTTTGCCGAGGTTTTCCAGCATAAAAGACAATGCTGCTGCCGTGTACGACAACGTGTCAGTCCCGTGCAGTACTACAAATCCATCGAAGTCTTCGTACGTGACCTGGAAAAAATTTTCACTTGAAATATCTACTGTCGAGCATTTGAAATGGAGGAGTTTGAACTGAACTGGATAAACTGATGACAATATTTTCAAGCAGCTTGAACTCACTGATAATGTGCGCTGCTATACTTACTCCTACGCTACCCTTACATCACGCTACCCTTACCTCATACTATCCTCAACAAACGCTACCCTTATCTAACGCTACCCTTACCTCACGCAACCCTTACCTCACGCTACCCTTACTTTACTCTACTCTCACCTCACGCTACTCTCACATTACGCTACCTTCTGGAATCTGGAGTCCAAGCTTACTGAATGAAACATGGCAAGTTAACTTCTCCACTCCTTGCATCATTACCATCAACGTCTCCTCTGAGCTAAGACTTCGATTATAATGGATGTTCATTTTAGTTCTTATCGATACTGGATACTCAACTGATCTCAGATGCTAATTACCAGGTACATGAGAATGGCTCTAAATCCAAATTATAGTGCGGCGAATCAAGATTCCATACTGGAATGGATCTGTCAGTAAGGTGACGTATAAGTATAATTCATTAAAGGTGTGCTCACTCTACTTTAGAATATCTTGCTGTCCAACACTGATAACAATAAGTGACTGCATATCAAATGTTTTCCAATATCCGACGCATTCTTAGTTGTGCTTTACCAGAGCATGAGATTATCCCTAGCTTTTTGTTTCACCCTACTTATCCAAACTCTAACCCATCTACCTACTTCAGAGGCTCATCATAGTTGCGCTATTAAGACATTCGTTAGCTTGATTTTCTCCGTTTACCGTATTCCTGCAGCATCTGGTTCACAATATTGCTCTATTTTCTAAGGCAGTTCGGTTGCCACAAAATTCTATAAAAATCCTTCACTCCACTGACCTAGTATTCAACTTTTACCTTCTTCTATAGTTGTACTGTCAGTTCCTGAGCAGGTCTTGCAGGTCTTCTAAATAATTTTAGTGGCACTTCACCTGAATGTCCTGGGCGATGCGGATCCAGTCGTCCATGGTCATGTTGGAAGAGTCAAGCAGAGGAACGTACTCGTACACCCAGTACACAACCCTGCGTTTCTCCCGACAGTCACTGAAACATTCATTTGTAATTACAATGTAGTTATCACTTATTCAAAAATATGAGAAGGAACAAGGTGAATTTTGCTAATAGAAGTATCGTTCTCACAGAATATTTTTAATTTGTATCTCCCGTGTAATTCTGAACATGTGGTATGAATGTTCTTTCTCATCAGATGTTAACAAATTATAAGCACTGTATCAGTGAATGCAATAAATGATTTATTACTCTACACTTAAAATTTGTATTGATATAAAATGGGAGCACTGCCATCAACTACGTCATTTTTTTACGAAAACAATATTACATAAAACATTCCTCACAGTTTCTGAATTATTTTCTTATTGATTCTATAGGAAAAAATCCTTTTCGAAAACGTAGAGTACTCCAGTCATACTGAAACTCCAACAAATATATACCATGTTATATAACATTAGTATTTAATTTGTTGAAATCTCGGAAAACATTGAAAAGCTATAACTCTTCAAAATGAATCAAGATTTGATGAATTTTGTATTCATAATTTTCAATACTTTAGCCGATTTCACATCATAACTTAGACAATGAAAGAATTCAGTAATAATGAATAATAACTTATATCTAGTGCACTGTTTACAAAAGCCGGCAATGCTTTATCCAGTTATAATTTACAACACCTAAATGAATAAATATCTCCTTCAGTGTCATGTACGGGGCTAGAACTCGAGAATTCAAGTAACACTCGTACCAAGACTGCAGCTTCATAATGAACACAGTTATTGTGCACGCGATTGGAACACCTATGTTACACCTGCATTCGTAATGCACATTAAATAATGAAAGCGTTCAGAAGTTTTCATTTTGCTTACATTTGATAGAACTGATATTTTCGTCGTGTACAAGAGCACGCATTCCGCTTTGATTTTTCAACAATTAATTATGTGTCCATGTTTTCTTTACACTGTATTTCTGAAGTTGATAGTTATCATAAATAGGTTGGGTAAAAATATTGTTATAATAATATTACGTGTTGAATATTGCTGAAGATAAATAAAATCACGAGACGTGTGGAACTTCAATCTTAAATTAAATCTGAGTGTTTTTTTGTCAACACTTAAAAACCATTAAAGTTATACAGTTGAGCGCGAGCTGCGAATTACATACAACATCAAAAAACACGTAAGTCAGAGAATTAAACTTTCTACAAGGATATAGATACAATATTATTAAATAAACTGCAACATAAACACTGCGTTGTATCTTAAGAAATAGGTTGAGAACGCACGGCAGCACAAGAGGAGGGTTACGCAGCAGACTGAAGCGCTCGGTTGCGTACTCCTGGTCGTGCATGTGAGGGTACTTCCTGATGCGAGCCTCCAGCTCACCAGGGGTAGGCACCAGCTCTGGAAGAATACTTTAGTGTCACACACGGAAAAAGTTTACCATTGTAAGCCAGACAATGTAATTCAAGCCGCTAAATAAAAGAGAGGTATTTTTTAAACTGTTTGTTCGTGGTATTGTCTCCAACGTAGTGAAAAAATTACGCACCCATTTTACCAGAAAAGCATACAGTATTTCATATTAGCAAGTTCCCAGGGCATAAAAATTGTTTTAATCAAGTATTGTTAATTCATGAGAAAATAATTTTACCAATACCGCGTGGTGGCTTATTTTACGCAAAAAAATCACTTTCAGAACAGGCAAATTAGGGAAAAATTCAACCAGGCTCAAGTGTGAAAATACTCCCAGCCTTTTTTATGAGATGCTCGGAAGATTGGTCATGTGCCCAGCCAGAGTACTGTCAGTGATATGAGAGAGACCATCGGTTTGCTCTGTCCGTCATATATGGGTGAAATTCTTAAAGTTTAAATCATTAGAATATTATTCAAAACGAATATTCTAATTTTTTAATTTTTCTTCGTCAATGAACTTAATGTGATTATCATTTTTAATTTCTATGTACAAAACGCAGCGGTAGAGTACAGAATATCTAAACACTCGCATACTTCCAAAACTTGCAACGTCCAGCTAAAAGAGTCTGTCGGTTGCTCACAAACTTCATACTTGATTTTAGCGAGAAAAGACTAGCACTAATGTGGGTTGAAACTCCTATTCCTATATTCATTTGTTAACGATAATACGCTCAATAACCGTTATGCCAAATATTCACATATCAAGGAAGAAAATAGATATTCTAAGAATGAATACATTCACTATGGTTTTGCAACACAATACTCTTCCATTAGATTCGAATAAACTCCTTTGCCTGAAATTAATAATACGTAAATTTTCGAATTCACTCGCAGTTGACTTACTTTTCTAAGGCCACAAGATTACTGATATATGCACTCACTGCCCCTGGGGTTCATGGTCATGCCGATGGTGCCACCCGTGTAGAATATCAGCACACGAGACTCCTGCCAGTGCCATCCTGCCAGTACTTCCAGGCTCGACCTGTGCTTCGCCAGCGACTGCAACACACAGCTCGTCAACACCTGCCACTCTAAATGTGCTCGTATTAATTATTGTTTCATTGTTTGTCTAAGTAACTAGTTATACGTCATATAAGTTTCATATTTTGTTGATTTTTGAATCATACACATTAACTTATGATTCAGAGACCTACACTCCAAGTCCCCCCTCAACCGGCTTCGTCCACTCTTCCTATCACCGCGCACGAACGATCTACGTACAGTGACGTCAGTAAATCTGCCTGCAGCCTAATTTATTTCTGCCACTACGGAATCCCTGCAGTGAGTATAACGTTTTAAGTAAGACGTTACCGCTGGAACAAGAATACATGAATAGGAGTTAAATAAGCTGAACTACAACCTCTCCTGTATATAATTACAAACTCGTGTGTTTTCCACGCAACTAACCTATCAAAAAAATAAGAAAAAGAAAAAATATCTCGGCTTTAATAAAGGTGTCAACGGCAGGTGGGAGTTAAAAATGAGTTATCCTGCTGGAGCAGATCAAATGATTTTATACGATCATAACTAACAAAAATATTTTGAAAGTATTTCTGCATAACGAAGCAATTTTCAAAAAAACAGATTCACACGAACACTTAATGGAGTCAACTTAGAATTTTCTGTCATTAGAAATTACGTTGGAAAAACTCATAAGGAAGTACTTCTTTTATACTAAAAATAAATCAAATCCGGTAAAATGAATAAATTTATTCATCACTTTCTATCTAGTCTTGAATACGCTCTTCATTTTCTAAATTCATTTTTTCCCGTTCAATATGTTTCGTAAAGTGTACTTTTCCTACAAACTATACTTAGATGTTCACTATAGCAGGAATTTATTTGAATGCAAGGCACATAGACACACGCCCCCAATCTCCAAGAAATAATTTGTTTTGGCACACAGCAATGCAACTGTTCAGTTCTAAAGCCAAAGCAGCAGCACCATATGAGATGGTCCCAATGCAGCTGTTCCCTTGCATGACCAGAATTAAGTCTTCAGTAGGCATCACGTAATAAAATTTTTGTACGCACATCATGGCCTTCTTCTACTTCCAGATTCGTAACAAGTGTGTTAACTACGACGCATCCTGTGAGGAAGCCAAGTTTGTAACTGGTTCACCAACGACAAACCGCTAGTTAAGCTTAAAACTTTTGAAATTACTGTGTTTTTACAGTAAAAAACTTTTGCGCGCCCAGTCGCATGAAAGACTGGAACGCACAAAGATCTACTAACAACAGAAAAAATAATAAAGGAAGGACCAATGAAGAAAAGATAACGTTTACATTTAAAGTAAGTAGAATGGCAAGTTGGAACCTTAGATAAAAACAAAAAAATATGAAAATTTAGGCATGCCTACCAATGGGCACTAAACGCGAAACAGACTCCTGCATCCTATGCTGTTTCTCTTTGATATACATAGATGAAAATGAAATACTCGTAATTCACAACTTCAACACAATAATTATACACCCTGGTATTTATCTTTTATTGCATGAGAGTGGCCATTTTAAAAAATGGAATAAGAATTTACCTGTTCTTAAGCGGTAAAGCGATTGAAACTTTAGATGTACAGCGTGTGTCATACTAAAATATAAGATTTTAGAGACGCGTGTCCACATGTACAACATACTGATTCATTTCAGCACTCTAATACATAGAAACAAAGTAATAGTTGAAGATTTAGCTAAATTCTGAGCTTGATTCACAGAAAAACATAGCTCCTGAATTAAACAGAAAGAAAACAGTGCTGTACTCAAGACACTGTATAATCTCGTTCTGTTTATTTCATTATTGCCGGGAAACTCAGAAAATATTAAATTCAATTGGCACAACAGGGAGCAAAAGTTGAAAAAAATAACGCCAGTTTTCTAAAATGAACTGGAAATGCATGGCTGTCAAGCCATGTCAAGCCATTCTTATGTACCAACTTTATTAGAAATATACGTTTTTGTTTGTTTTTGTTTTGTTGTGTCTCTAGACACAAGAGGTCAAACGAGATTTGAGAACTCACAAATTATTGGTTACTGGCTGTAAAACTTGCACATAAATTAACAAATTTGTCAATGGAAAAAATCATTTTAACTCTCAAATAAAACTTAAGGCTTCAAAGTATAAAAATTAGATATATTCTTTTCCTCAAACTCATACTTGATCAAAGTTGACCACATGACTCCTCATACTCGTACTTGACCACACTCAAGTTCGCCTCGAAAAAACTTCGAAGAAATACTGAACTAGAGAAAGCAAATAATACTGAAGCAACTCATACACGCAATGATGGTTGTAACAATCAAGATCATTTTGGTTAAAAATAATCTTGGCTTCACAATTACTGTGAATATTTTACTTAAACACTCGTACATTTGAGTTACAAATGTGTTCAACAACTGGGTCGTAATCGTAGGCAGGCAGGTAATGGCAGTCTCACTGCACGAGCGAGGACAGAACATTTTTGAGTAATGAACAAAAGTTAAAAATGATTCCTCACAAATCTGAAATTACTGCTGATAGCATATATGAGTACTAAAATATTTGTTAAAAATTTTCATGTTTAAACTTTACTCTTCTCTATTTTTTTTAAACTAAATACAGCAAACGCTTGAGAAATACAGTAGAGGTACAGAACCAACCAAGATTTCCAGTTATTCATAAAATTCAAACATCATAAAAAGGAAGAGTTTATTTCTGACATCTTTTCCTTAGCCCAACTTTACAACGCGAAACAGCAAGCCCATGAAAACACGAATTGAGCTTGCGAGTGATTACTTAGCGATTATTTACATTAAAAAAACACTGCATAAACTTTCCAACGGACTAAGAATTGAAAGCAAAGTCTGGAAAGAGGACTTTGATGACTAAGATTATACTCATGCGTACATCATGCAAGATATCGAGAAGCAGATTCTGAACATGAGAAGTCTCAAGGAGGCGAAGAGTTGCGTGTCAGAGACAAGGTCCACTGCATCACGTACGGATTTTTTTTGGTCTTGCCCAGTTAAATGCGTTTACAAAAACTATGTTCAATATAATTACATAATCGTATTGAAGCAAACCTTTGAAGCAATAGAGCCAATGCGTTTGATTTGAATTACAGTAAAATAAGGCCATCTTACAAACAGTTCCAACTTTGAAGCCCTCTGGATCGTCCCTAACCGAAGTGTACAATTCCCTAGGGTAGAGTACGTAATTCCCCATAATGTTGTATGTAATTCTTTATCATTATCTGCAAAAATTCTCAACTGTACAGTGAGCATTTCTTTCTGTACAGTGTCTCTAGTATACTGTGTGCAATGCTGTACTGCATAGTGCACAATTCCTTACTACACAAAGTGTAATTGTTAACTGTTCAGTATATATGTAAGTCAGTTTCGGCAAGGCTAACTCACTTTGTTTTTTCTAGACATGTCGATAAGACCAATTGGCTTTACTGATAACCAAAAACTTAAGCTTCATTAACCACGAAAAAAACAGAAGATCATACGAAAACGAGTACTTCGTAACAAAGATTTAATTCCCAAATGTGATGGTATCAGTTCACTGATACCATCACACTTACAATTCACTTACAATGATTGTTAGGCGGTCCTAGGGCTTGTGAATATTTGTAGAACTAAAATTTGTTACATATCAGACATTTTATGTCTCCTTTGAGGCCCTATTAGTCCTGTAATTGTCCCAGACGTTTCTAACTGATCTGCAGTCTTTTGTTCTTTTTATATGATTTCTTTCAAATTGTAAATTCGCTTTAAACTGTAGTTTTCTATTTAACCCTTATTTATATCATACAAACCCAAAATTGATTTCATTTTCTGACTGTTCTTATCTGTTAGCACAGCTATATTTAACAATTTACTTTTAAAATAATAATACTTCAAACATTTATTTAAAAAACGACACTAGTAGAATATTTTTCATTAGTTTTGCGTGGTTGTTAGCCAGGTAGAAACACGCAATCTTGTAAATTTGTGAAAGAAACCAATGTTTAACTATCGAAGCCGTTGCAAACACAAGATTAGCTTGTGAGATTCCCTACACAGAAATAATGTAAGGTATTTACCGTTATAATCACTGATATCGACAAATATGGATATAAATCGACGCTGATACACGATACAATGGCGACTGCTCGCCATTGTATCGTGTACCAGCGTCGATTTTTATCGATATTTGTCGATATCAGCGATTATAACGGTATTCGTACCGCATATTGGTGCTGATCCATAATAAAGTATTGGTATTGATTTCTTCACCTGTGTATATGCATCTAGGTAAAAGCGTATAATTTCATACGAGCGTGATGTAAAAAAATATTAAAGTTCAAATCAGAAATATTTGTGAGTTCCCACAGCAATCGGTGGCTTTGTAACAGAAAACCCTAATGTGTGAGGAGGTAGAAGGCGAGGTTCTGTGTAATGCTCTCCGTAGCTATTATACTTTGATATAATTTGGGCACAGAATAGCAACATGTAAGAAACTGAAGCAAAAAATACAAGTCAGGCATTGAATTGTAATTAAAATTTGAAATTTCAGAGTTAAAGCTCAGCTTTTCAAGTCAACATCTCTAATGAAGTGTAAAGACCAGCTCACATCAATTTAAGGTATTTTGCTATTTAGTGTTGAAATTCTCTGTGTTAACCATAAAAGCATTACATCTTTTAAAGAAATAATTGAATCAAGCAAAACGAAGCTCTTTATTTAAAATTATATCATAACTTTGACCAAAATGTTTCATCGGAGGCGGTTCTACTTTAATAAATGCTACGAACCCTGCATCTATACCCAGTTTAGTGCTGCTGCTGCTTCATACCGTTTCCACTGAGTCGAGAAGTGCAGATGTGAGAGTAGGTCGCTATTGCTACTCTTACTTTTCTAATATACACTCGAAGGATATCTAAATTTTTCTTGTCAAGTCATCACAAACTTTATACACTCAAATCGTTCTTCACCGCAGTGGTCCACTTCAAAGTTTAGTTATAGACCTTCAAAAAATAATCTGACTGAACTGCCTGCATGAGTGTGCACACTCATCTAAACGTCATTATACAAAAAATTAATTTCTTATTCTATGTGTAACTCCGTACTGTGCAGAGCGCAATTTACTCACCTTTTTTAACTTCCCTTCATTTGGTGCACCTGGGCCAACCGACTCCGAGGTGCGGCTGCCAGGGAAAGACACGGTTGTTGCTGCCTCTAACGACGTCATTGTCTTACTGATGCTTTCTTACTCACAAAAGTTTTGAAGTCGGCATTGATGTTCCTCCCATTGCCGAGCTCTAAACCAGATAAACCACAATCTGGAAACCACTATCAGTTTTTCGAATTATGTGAGATATATTATCATAGTATACTTATTTGGTTTGTGAAACCTTATAATAGATGCTTAGTTTTTAAATCCTCTTGTTTATGTACCTTCCATTAAAATAATCTTTGCTCATAAATGTGAAATCATTTTTACATTTTAATTCTAGTATCTTGATATTTAAAGATGCCTTTCGTACAAACTTACTTACATAGTAAGTAACAATCGTATCGTTACTTAGTAGATAGTTTCCTGTAAAAATTTATTAAAATTCACTTCGAACATGTCTGACAGTCGTATCTCATATATATATATATATATATATATATATATATATATATATATATATATATATATATATATATATATGTATATATATAACTCAACTGTGTTAAGCGATAGGGTAATCTATTTATTTTTTACACGTCTACTGAAATTATTTCTCTATTTTACGCACAGTTTCACGAATACCGTTCTTGACATTCGTAAGCAAGACCATTTGAATGTCCAGTTCACGTTCAATGATGTGACCAGAATTGATTATTCCATGCATAGCTTAGGATAACGCACGAGTCCGTCATACAGTCCCTTGCTCTCCTGTAATTGCTGATATTCTTGAAGGTTAATAACGGGACGATTCTCACTTCTTTACGATTAAGGGTAATGATATTTCGGGATAACTTGATTTTTCAATTATATGTAACATATATAATTGAAAACGAGCTAAGAATCCTTTGAATGGCCCTTATTTTAAAAACGGCTATGCAGAAAACTATTCAAGATATCACATAGTTTGTTAGCATGCATCCATGAACTCAATTTGCTCGTTCACAGTTAATATTGTTTGAAGTTAATTTACAATTACACGCAGCTGATTTTTTAAGCCTCATTTCGTGTGTATTTAGTTTCACTTCTTCAGCTGCATCTGAACTTAACTATTTTTAGCCAAAAAATTCAGTCACCGTACTTAATATTTCAACTAATGTACTGCCGTAATTTTAATTCTCTCGAACACACTTTGTATTGCTTCTACATAGAAAATAATTTTTTTCTAAATTACGCTAATATTTATTCATCTTGCTACTATCAACGCTCGTGTATGTACGTCTGCGCTCGTGTACTGGCCAGTTTATGTACGTCTGCGTGCACACCAGAATACTCAAATTCTTATTCGCTTTTGGATGTAGGATTAGGACAGGTGAGTGTCTCTGCAGAGCTATCGTACGGAGAATGTTTTAGCTAAAACTTGTAGGCCAAACAAGACAACACAGACAGGCAGTAATGCTTGCCTTCAGACATGTCGGAAGCGTTTGGTAGAACTCGACGTCTTTCAGAATTCGGACTTAATCATATTTTTAATCGAAAATAAAATTTGCACGAGGCAATTATTTTTGAAAAGTAAGTAGAGTTTACTCAACGTTTGTTTTCCATTTTTATTATGCATAAACCATCGTTTTTGTTTGTTTTTTCTATTTCCAGATGAAATTAAGACGCTAACTCGAATTTTGTTTGCTAAAAATAAGTTCAACTGAATTGAGTTTGCTAAACTCAAGGTTGGAATACTAAGTTAAGCTAAGGTGGCTCAAGTTCTTATTTTATACATAGATTATATAAGATAAGAAAATGAGTTATCTCTTTATAACATTCATATTTTTTGTTGGTATATATATATATATATATATATATATATATATATATATATATATATATATATATATATATATATAAAATATATGTATACACCAACACTGAAATCGTACATAAAACGTGATACAAACTTTAGAAAACCATTTTAAGATGCGGTTACCGTATGTTAAAGGGGTTTTAATTTGAAAACATAAATTTAGGTTGCTAAATATTAGTTAAACTAAGTTAGGCGTGTGATATTGAATTGAAATTGCTAAGTCTTTGCAGATCTGATACTTTTAAATATAAACAGGCAAAACATTGCATTCACATTGGCCGTTTACTTTTGCTCAGTAAAACGGAATTAAAATTGCGTGCTCTATTTTACGCTGATAAGTCGTCGTGCGCCTACACACGTGACTTACATAATGCATGTGTGACAGACGAACAGAGGGTGACCGTAGTGAACAGATATTTTTACTTCAACCAATTTATAGCATGAAATTTGTATGTTTGGGAGTGAACTTGTTATTTATATTATATTACGGCATGGGACTTCGGTATTGAACCAAGAATGGGCCAAACGGCTCGTTCCTATTGCCTTATTCTATTCTATTTATAGATTACTTTAATCATTGATATATGTATGTGTCAGTAAATTCAACTTTGCAGTTGTGCATTACTTTTGGTCATTTTCACATTTTCCCTTCCAATGGTTAGTCGTCTGATATCACACCACTGAAAAAAAGTCACTCCTCCAACCTTCATAAGAATGTGGTCCAGCATTGAAAAGAACGATCGACCGCCTACAGCCTCAGCAACACATGACCGAGAGAGAACTGGCACCGTGGCAATGCAGATGCCAGCATGGCATCGGGCCAACTAGAGCACGCGTCGTGATTGCAACTTTAAAAACTCCGGTAACCCTTGAACTGCTTTTCAAAGCCTTGAACTGCTTTGCAAAGCCTTGAACTTGAGGTCACCGCAGCAGGTGCACCTGAAGCTACTGCACGAGTAAGATTGCTGAGTGCATTGGAGCCAGAGGAGTTTTCGGCTCAGCTGTTCCCACCCATTAGAGGAGTGATTCTTCATAGTTCTCGAGTCATATCGTTTCTAGAGCGAAAGCAGATGATTTTAAACAACAGGGAATCGCTAAGACGAATGGAAGCCTCATGGTACGAGATATATTTTATTGTCTATTTTATCCAGCGCTGGTGCAACTTCCTTAGGATATTCGATACATAAATAGTTAGTATGATATTGGTGAGATGGGCTTTTTCCAGTCTTTAGCATAAATAAGAATATTCAAATACCATATGGAAGTAGTTGGCTGCGGTGCAGGTCTTGAAGAAATACAAATAGGCCATGCTATGTACAATAGAAGTCGAATCTGCATCTTCGAAATATGTTTTACTGCCAACGACAGTATTTTACAGAACTACAATTACTGTGAATATTAATTAAGCCCTTCAAATTTATTTTTGTCCATCATTAGATGATAAGTTAAGTAAAACTATTGAAAATTCACATTACATGCCCTTTGAAAAACGATAAAAATTGTGGTGAACAAACTATAAAAAACAGTATAATTAAGCTATATGAATTCATATACACAGAAAAAATACGCGAGTGTACTCCAGGTATATAAATGAACACATGAGTAGCCAGAAGAAGCAAAATCATATTTTGTATTTCTTCAGCCTTAGGAGAATACAAAAAATATCATTTCAGATGTTCTAATATTTATTGTAATCAATTACAAAAACCACGTTGTATAATAACGAGTATTTACAGCCTTAGTGTTTTTTTAAATTTTCGAATTGTTTCAAGAACATAATGGATTACATGTACCAAGTTGAGGGGCATAGGTGCAGAGTGGTGTTTCTCTTCTTGGGTAGCAGAATGTAACTCGGATTATAACTTCGTTGTCTGTCTAGGTTATTTGAGGCATCGTTTTCTCACGACATGAAAAGAAAAAGTTAAAATCTCGAGTTGAGCTGAGAAACAAATCTCTCAATGATGCTGTGCTTTTGAATAACAAAATTTATTTTACTTCCATACGCAATCAAATTAACAGTAAGTTCTGAATAAAATAAGAGAAGATGTGAACGGTTTTTTGGAAAGATGAACACTAAATAAACTAAAAATTACAATATTAAAATGATACCACAACCATTCGATATGAAGAAAGAGTGTTTTCCTTAAATCTATGAAAAAATCATTTACCCAAACTCTGCATGAAGCTGAGGAATGTATGTCTAAGTTACGCTTACACTACATCGCATTGAGCAGAAACACGTATTGAAGTGTGAAACATGGATCGAAGAAGAACAAGAATTTTATTTTACAGTGATGGTGTCAAAAATACTCTAGTTCAATTGAAATAATGATATAGAATTTTCGTTAGTCATTATCAAATATTTCATACTTTTTTCAATATGTAGAGTGTCACAAAGATTTATATGAGAGACGAACAAGTATCATTCAAAAATGGTACGAGAGGAAGGATGTTTTAGTAACTATTCTGATGAAAAATACAAATTGAAATTATCTACTACAAATGCTTAATTCGGTCTTTCAATGGGAAATAGGGGCTTTGATTTGAAAAAGTAGCTTCTGCAATCTCAGGAGTTTTAATAGCTGACCTGGAAGATACTTGATCTTCGTGGATTCTTAGGTTCATTTAAAAAAAATGTGCAGCTCACTCTCTAGACAAATTTAATTTGTCCGAAACATTTGTATTCTGGTAGCAGTCTAGCGGAAGAAGTGCTGAGCGAGAGCGAGTGCCAGCAGGAAGAGTGCAGGCGCAGTTGCGGACGCACCACAAATCATACCCTTGTGGTTCACCGAGTACTTGATTTGGTGCGGATACTCACAGATCACATCATCGTTCCCTGTGAACAAAGTAAAATGGCTAAAACATCGAACATAGGAAAATATGTTTACAAAACTATCGAAGAATCTAACACTAGAGCAGCTGAATGATATTAGCGATTGGAAGGGATGAAGAATATGTTTGAATACATCAGCTGGCGGGACAAATGTAATATATAATTTTCATATACTTCAAAGTTATTTTTAGATCATTAGGGTATTAATGGTATCAGTTTCAAGATAAACCTTGATCAGTTACAAAGAAGTATTTGTTAGCTGTAATGTGGCACTCCGTGCTCTTTAACCTCTTAGTAAATCATTCTCAAGTCCTCATTCTTACTCGTTCCAGTGAATGATAACTCAAGCACGAGAGGGTTAATTTGTCAAGGCTACTGAATGAAATATCAAGAACAATCTGAAACTGAACACAATATCCTCTCACGTCAGGGCAAGACAATGCTACAGCTCTACCAGACTTAAACTACTTCGTTATATCAAGTGGTAAAGAACTACTCATAACTAACAACAACAGCTAATAAACAGCAAAACTCTACTATATGTAAGGACTTATATCCATCAAGTTCGAAGGGGCTTGTATTTCTGTATAGTCAACTTATGTCGAAAAATATGATGGACGAAGGACATTGAAACTAATGCGATAACTCTCAGGCCAGACTTTGAGAGGCAAAAATATGAGAGAAAACTGAGCTCAACTTTACAAAAAGTTTACTTAGCTTGCAAAACAAATATGTCTTGCAGTCGGTAATGCTGATATCGTCATTTGCATAATAGCTTACGACAGAGCAGAACATAAGATCCCTTTGTAAATGATGGTGGAACGGATTCTGATATATTTCCTGTCAATCTACCTCAGGTATCTTAGTTATTATCCTATCTCCAAGAAATGCTGTAGAGCAGGACGACAATCACCCCGAACAAATGATCGAATCAATAAGTTCGCCTGGATTACAGCTTTATGTGAGTATATACAGATCTTGAAATTTTATTTTTGGAAAATAAAGTTTTTTTTGCATTTTCACGAAAACAAAAACAAAGTACGTTGAAACAAGGGACTTTAAAATTAGTGCATAAAACTATCTAGTATTGAATGTCGTTTTCTAGTTATATGTTCATCATCAGAGCACATCAACTAGGTATTTAAATTGGATTTATCATTAAATTTCATTCAAGTTCTTTAAAGATTGCATCCATCAACACTAGCGTGATCTGATCAGAAATTGAGCCTCAAACTGATTACCTCCAGACACGCAGCTGCTGCTCGAGTACCCGGTACTGAGGCCAGTCACGGACATGTACACGGGATTGCATCGAGTCAAATTTCTGTCACACGGCCACGTGAAGGTTGCAGTGTCGTCTTCTTGATCATCAGGGCCCCCAACACAGAAGACGCCGTCCTCATCGTCACCAGGTTGGATCTTGAGAAATTCTTCTAGCGTGAGCTCCTCAACATTCTCCAGAGCGAAGTGATTTGTACGACTGAAGCAGGAACGTACGTTTCCAGTCACCTAAAATATAAAGGGGAAAAATAATGATAAAAGTTGCAATCGTCCTGCCGATATGTTTCACACATTCGCACCTGAATTGTTAAAGCTAGAATGGGAAGGTTGCTCACACAAACCTTAATATGCTCTAGGGGAGAACCTAAACTTCTACATTAATGCTTTATTAGTAGTTTTCTAATAGCTGCTACATGTAATGTACAATAATAACCAATGTACATGCCCAATAATAGCCCAATGTGAACGTGTGGTGGTGACTCCTTAACATCCTCAAAAGTGAGTAGACCATGAAGATTAATCGTCTCTGTGTTCCCCTTTTAGCTAACCCTCAAGTCTAACGCCCAAAAAGCCAAGTGTTCTGATTTACATATAATATACTCTCTTGAACAGCATGCCTAGTATAAAGTTATATTCTCGCTTTGAGTGTATTACGTCGCAGGGCTAAAAAGACTGAAGAAACAAATTAATCTAATGTAACTAGTCTAAATCCTACAGGATATTCAAAAAACGTTTTTTTAAATCGTCAAAAATATAGTTATATTCTCAAGTATAAATCAGTTCTAAACTTAAAATATTCATATTTTTTCTTAGGTTCTGAGTTGCACTTAAAATGAACAAATAAAACATGCTGGTAGTACGTGCAACAAAAATTCGTAAGAAGCGATTTGCAAGAATCTTAATTATGTAGAAATATCTACGAATGTTGTACAAATACAATGGTGACACTCACAGCTTTGAAAAAACATATGCAATTTTTATGCATTTTTGACAGGTAGGGAGTCCCTGAATCAAATCTTTGGCAGCAGTCAATGATTATTTGTTGGTCTTTCACTTACTTGCACGGTAAATTCCTCTGAATAGTGGAAATTGTGAGGCGGGATGCGGATGTAAGTGGTGAAGTTGGGGGTGACTGCTCCTTCGTACTTGTGGGACTCCTCTCGGTAATTATTGGTAGCTGAGCTCTCGTTGGGGTCACACGCCGGGTAAATAAAGAAACGAGGGCCTGAGTACAGAGTGCAAGGTGCAATTCGGGTTAAAAAATCCATGTATTTGTATACCTACAGCTCTTTGCACGACTATCTTACACAATTGTAATTATTAGTATAACATATAAATACATGAACTTTCAAAAAAAAGTTCTAGGACATAAGTTGTGTGAGATGACCAGTACTGGAGGTTTAGGGTAGGTATTCAAACGTAGTACTTCAAAAACGCTGATTTGGAATACCATTTTGTACGGGGTAATTTTTCCATTCTATGTTATGACCCAAAAAAGTTCAAGATACATCATGAAACACAAATTTAAGAAATTACAGTAGATGTGGGATATTAAAATTTTCCATATACCTGAAGTATTGTGTAATAAATTCAATGTAACTAGCAGCATTTTGATATCTCGGGTACAATAATAAATGAAAATTAGCAAGAAAGTGAACTCCAAAAGTTTAGCATAAACTGTTACCGTATACTCGACTCTAAGAATCGTATTCTTCTTCCAGCTTTTACTAACATCAAATAGAATCCCTTCTTGAAATATTGGTTTGATATACGATCTGCCAACAGTTAGCTTCCCATCCCAAGAAAGGTACCTAGTGATGTAAATACGAGTACATTTGTATTTAATTTCACATGCTACGAATTCATGATCAATTATCAGTCATAACAATGTAAAACACAAATAAATTTATTCACAACTTTGAATGCGATTACATGTTTAAACTCTTTCTATGCTTTGAGCTACTGGTCTGACATTGTGAAAGTTATAACATTTTTTCCAAAATTTGATGCTCATATTTGTCATAATGAAGCTGAAGACAAACGTTGCTTTAAGGGTTTTTGTTGTGTTCCTCATCGTAGTATTTATTTATTTATAAATGCTAAGAAATTTCTGCGGTTTTTAAATACGGGTATTAATTTCATAGAATACAATGACATTTAATTTACTAACTGTAACACGACATAGAGCGCTCATTATGCTTATGTTTGGGAAACATCCTATTTATAGGGACCCTATGTGTTCATAAAACAGTAAACTGTAAGGCTTGTAAGCGAACGTTATACATAACGTGCATACCATTGCACACGTCACTACATGGATAAGGTTACATAAAAGTTAAGTTTTTGCAGGTATGAAACACGGGTTCACGAGTTAGTTCAGCTTCCGAGTCATTTTATGAAGAATGAGAAACTGAACGAGAATAGAAAGCAGGGAGTCCAGGGTCATGAGATCAGATATTGAAAAATATATTTAAGGACCAGACTGATGTCAGAGAGTGCTAACCTATCAAGCAGAAATTTATGTTTGACAGCTTCACCATATTTTTCAGGTGTTATTTTACCAGTTTTTTCTACTCGTCATGATGAGTTTACAGACCATCATATCGATAGAAGCGTTTCAGAAACTTCAAGATAAGCACTACTCTCTAATTCTGAAATGTTGTTGTGTGAGGATCTAATGTTTATAATTGTGGTTATTACTAGTACTAGTATTATTATAACTATTAGTAGTACAGGGTGCGGCAACATAACTTCCTTTTTTTAAAGCAAAGCGCTTTGAAAAAAGCAAGTTATGTTGTCGCACCCTGTAGTACGATTATTATTGTTATTGCAACGGTTGATGGTATTTTGCCACTTACTGGACAGCACCTCGCCGAGTGCAGCAGTCGTAACGTCAGGCAGAGTTTGACCAGAGGTCTGAATGAAGTCGTCGTCGAATTGGAGGAAGTCCTGATACTGAGTTTTGCTTTGCCCGACGAAAATGATTCTCACATCTGTTAAACGAAGATGCCTGAATCTAAGTATAAACGTCAACTAAGAAGTGCCAAAATATTGAAACCTTTATTCATACAAACGAAATTTTTCTGAGATATATGATACAACGACTAAATAATAGTTTCCATCTATTGTCAACACTATTGTCTTCTATGATGCTTCAGCACACATGGGAATAATTTTGATATCTTGACACACGTGAGAATAATTGTGATATTTTGACACGTATGAGAATAATTTTTATACTTTGGCCATGGGAAAAATTTCACGAAAGTGAGGTCTTACGCAATAGCCCCAAGATACCGCCCAACTTGACCACAAACCTGGATATTGATTCCTGAACTGCTGGAGATAGTAACGGTTCAAGCTGGAGTCGCCAGGCATGCTGTTAGGAACTTGCCATAGCACAACTTGGCTTCTGCCGCTGGAAGTGTCCAGGTCTGATCGAGCTTGTTCGTAAGCAGACTGGTAAAAGGAGCCGAGCTGAATCAGCACTTTCTCGAAGCTGTCTGATCCCATACTGCCCGTTGTATCTGACTCAGAGAAAGAAGATACAGGAAAATAAAAAGTCAAGATAAGTGTTTTTGACAATGCTTTGGAAAACAATGAAGATTATATGTGCAAACTAAAATAAGTACAGCGAAAAGTATTTTCTAAATACTTGATATAGTCTCAGCGCTTACATAATATTTGAGTATTTTGTAACCACTTAGTTGGCAGACTCACAGCTTTGATCTGAAGTGAAATTGCAGGCCCAGTCTCCAAC
This sequence comes from Trinorchestia longiramus, assembly GCA_006783055.1. Lineage (NCBI taxonomy): Eukaryota > Metazoa > Arthropoda > Malacostraca > Amphipoda > Talitridae > Trinorchestia > Trinorchestia longiramus. The sequence goes on from VCRD01000897.1 coordinate 166,754, forward strand.
GTTGGTGAGGTTAGTGGGCTGTACGAGCCACTGCCCATCCCTAGCGCTCATTACACCCAGTCTCGACCTCGTGTAGCTCACGCCCAGACGACGAGCCACGTCGCTGCGGTGGATTCGTTTATTATCAAGTTTCTCAGGTCAGACCTCAACGATACATGCATTTATGTAGAAAAACAGTCAGTAAGCATTCGAAAAATAGTTTAGGGAACATAATTCTCTTTCATGTGCACTAAACGGATGAAAAAAGTTTAAATATATTGAATCCATGTTCGCTTCAACTAAAAATATAAGAATGAATGCCATAAAACAGTTATCTTCGATTCTGTATTTGCACAAAACTTATTTTCATATACAAACGAATCTCGATTCACACTGGTGTGTGTCTCAGAAGTAAAATTCCAAAATATTCATGAGAGGAAGAATGCCAATTTTGAGTGCCAGTTTCAAACAAGGACAATGTTTGCGCACCATTTCCATTACAAACCCCAATAATTGACTTTTCCTGTCTTGGACAAGTTGTGTTAGTTAGTTTGTGGACAAAGGTAAAGGAATAGAACGAATAACGGAAGTTTTCAGTGACGCTTTACCATGCAACACACCATGCACACTACGTGTGTTCTCAAATTGGTGACAGCAGTTGAGAATTTCAACATTTTGAACTCACGCGATCATTTGCCGTTGGTCACGGTTGGAGTCAGTGCTTTGACCACCCGCGTAGATGGCGATCAGGTCGGTCATGCCTTCGCTCGCAGGGATGGAATTCTGTGCTACATTGCCAAAACGTCCGCCAGAATATGAATTGATGGAGCACTGGTTGTAGCCCTCATCATCGTAGTTGTAGCTATCTAAACCAATGAAACAAGAAAATCATAAGACGCTGCATTTATGTGACATTTCCTTGTAAAATATACATTCGTATCTACTGTTTTATGCAACTTTATGAAACACTTTTATAGAATATTTGCATTTGTTCAACCTTCATCGTTTCTTCGAATGGTAAAATTTTATAACGGGCAAGATAAAAATAGGTACTTTAAATTTAATAACGATTATTTTCACCTTGACTGAATGACTGAGTCATACACATGAGTAATATTGGTACATAAAGTGTCAAACAATTGAATACGCGGACCTTCTATGATTGTCATAAATTATTTTGATACATATAGGGCTCTCCATAAAGTACGTTATTTCAGTGATTATTATATTCAACTATATTATAATTATATAATATTCGTATGATATTGAAAAAACTTTCAACCGGACCTAATTTAAAATTAATTTTATTCGTAGTTCAATGTTCTTACTACCGAAGAAGATACAAACCGACTCTAGCATTTACTAGCTGTGCATCAACTGTGTTTTTTTTATTCCCACCAGTACCGTCAAAACTAGTTGGACTTCTTACGAACAGCTCTCTCGTATTTTACAAATGTACCTATCGCAACAAGATGCACTATAGCAGTACTACAAAACCAAAAAAACCTTTTGAGAACGCCAATAAAAACTATGGCTGTGCCAAAATCCATTGCAAAAGTTCACAGGCAGTAACACTCATCAAACAAAAGTAGTGGGTTCAAAAGTAGAGCGAAACGTATCACTTCACGATGTATTCCGATCATAGCAAGTTCATGGGCGGTACTACACAAATTTTTAAACAGGTTATATTAAAAATTGTTTTCATATGATAACATTTTGAATATTGAATGTATTCAATATTCAAAATATTCAATACTCAGGGATTTGTAACCACACATGATACTATGTTTACAAAAATGATTGAAGTATCTACTTTTGAGTAATGAACAACAATTGTCCATCAACAATTCCAGTATCTGTCTAACAAGAAAGTTACTTCAAATTTGATATGTAGATTTGAATGCATGAACCCTCAATGTATGTAATAAACGCACTTATAAAGCTTTTCATTGCTGAAAATGGTTTATCCAAGAAGCCTTTGAAGACAGTTTCGATCTCCGTGTAATCTTGAGTCATTCCCATTTGTTTTTTGATAGTTGGGAAGTTGTTCTGGAAGGCGTACATGAAGTTCAGAGCCTGTAAGGACAAAATTTATTAAAAAATCGTATTCCATAGTAAGATAGTAAGAAGTCAGCACGAAAACTGAAATAAAATTATGAAGTCAATTAATAGTTGATATTTATATAGCAGCTAATTATAAATTATCCCACAAATCATTTCAATTACGAAGGCTTAGAGTATTTAAAGCCATACTGAGCTTTAGTGCAGTTATATTATAATTGACAATGGAATTTAAGTAACATGTAAATTTTTCATAGTTTCAAAACTTACCCCAAGGTTCTATGAGTGGCTTTGCTAGGAGCTAATTTTCCACACTAACTCAAACATCAACAAAAGTAACATAAAAGTGCTTTCCCTGAATGATTAGTGCTGTCTGAACTTCGTACTTACAAAGAGTTCATGCAAATTAATGCTAGCTGAAAGTCAAGAATTAAATGAGAACATTTACCACTGGGAGAAGAGGCAACCAAATCCGAAACTTGTGAAAGTCCCGAAAAAATAGCAAGGAATTTAAAAATTTAAAGATCAGCAGTATATTCACAAATATTAGGCACTTCGTGGAAGACAAGCTATCCTTAAAATGTATTCACATAGTTTGACAATGCTTGCCGTGCAACTTCTTTTGACAACCCTCTCTTTGACCCTAAACTATGTATGCCTCGGAGCGATGACCACTCAGGGATTTGTAAGGTTGTTGTCACTAAGTGTGTGTTTTACAGAGAATTGCTCTTTCTGGAGTTACGGAATATGAGGTAGAACCACATCAATTAATCACTTTTAAGTTGCACATGTAAATAACATAAGCTCACTTGATCGTAGAGCTCAGTTTCATCGATCACTGAGTAGAGGTCCAAGCGATTGCAGGCTTTGAAATAAGGCATGTTGGGTAGCCCCTTTTCGCTGTAGTATAGACGCAGCAGCTGTGACAGGTTGAAGTTGCTGCCAAACGATCCACTGCTCTGCTTGTATGCGTACCGAATAAGCAGCGCTGAAAATCAACAATTTTTTACTATTGGGAAAACTTCTTGAGCAAAAGTCGTTGAGATCTTAATGAGTCATATTCCTAACTTGGGATGCACTTATTCTTATTTATTTTTAAACGTAACCTGAAAAAATGATAAAGATAGCGTGCAGGTGCTCGAGGATACTCACCATCAAGTCCTGCAAAGAGCTCTGCTCTGCTCAATAAAGAGTATTTGTTGTTTTCAAGGGAGAAGAACTTGGAGCAGGTGGTGCAGTCGTAATAGCGACCTGATGGTCCCATGTAGACTTCAGTTCCCGACGCAGAGTTGAGACTCATAAGTGCCACCTGACCCAGATCCCCTGGTAGAGAAATCAGATGATTCGAATATAGAGTAAAAAGTCTTGAAAAACCAACACTAACATTGTAACGATATTTAATGATATGAAGCTGGGTAACTGCATAGTACCCCTCGATTTATATTGTGATGTCTCATTCTGATTTTGAACTACATCGATCCATCGATCGTTTGATTTAGTAGCCGCAGCTGATAACAGTAATAGTTATTTGTTTTCGTACTCCACACCAGTTCAGAGAAGAAAGAAGAAATTTGAAAGCGCGTGTTCTATTGAAGTTCCAGTTGAACAATTGTGCGACTCATATACATATCTCGATGAAATTATTTACGATTCTAATAGAATGCAGTAATACTGTACTAATGTAACTGTTAACAGTGATGATGCGTGCGACATCGAGCAACACTGACACGAAATGCTTGTCTACAGTATTCTGTTTTGGAACATCGCACAATGAAGGCTACTTTCTTTACAAAAATTATTTTTAGACCTAATATCATGAGAATCGAAAATGAGTATAGATTTAGAGTCTACAATGAGAATTTGGATCTCATATCTCTTTGATAGATTCAATTTAGCCTTTGCATTGTCTGAATGAAGGCAAATATCCTCCAGCCTATGTATAGTTATTTATTATCTACGTGAAGAGTTGCTTTCACTGCCCTCATTATTCCTCCATTATTATTCTAGAATGTGTTAATAATTAACTGAACATAATTCCGTGTTCAATTTATTTTAAAATAAATTACCTTCCAATATTATCACACCGAGAATCAAGATGAAACTAGAAGTCGTAAATACGTGATAGAAGTGCTAGGAATCTCTTCGGTTAAATTAAAGTCAAGAAAGCAACGTGTCATTAGTACGTAGGATCAGAAATGAAAATTTTCAGGGTTTTCTACTAGGGAGAATGAAAGTGGTCGACTCAGTGAAAAGCGCTGGAAGATACTCGAAGACACAAGACAAGCACAATTCCCACTGCAAACAACGAAAGAACTAGTGCGATTTGAACAAATGAGTACCAAGCCACCGTTACGGAGCTCCTGCCTTCAGTAAAGACAACTAGCCGTACATAACAATTGCTTGGGTTCTGACCGGAAATAGTGGCAGCGTAAAGGCCGTTGATGGTCTTGGACTTGATTTCCGTCGGTAAATCAGCAACGGCGTCAGTGCCCAGCGCTGTGGACACGGTAGCCGTTTTATCCGAGTCCAGAGACATCAGTCCTGGGTAAAGAGAAAATTTAATGCTGGCTGTTAGGCTTCAAACTTACGATATGCTTTAAAAGTATACAGGTAATGTTTTTACCCTCGTGATTCACCCATTGTTTTATTTAAAGTGTATTCGTAAAACGTAATTGTGTGCAGTATAAACCATTTGGTGTTTACCACTATGAGAAATGTATGGTAAAATTGAGACAAAATCATGGAATTTGTACATTTAGTGCATTTATAACTAAAATCATCTTTTTGATCTCACACTCGTTCATCCCGAACATGGGAACATCATAAGTTACAATGAATAAGAAACTCCTGTCCTATGCCTCTGAACGATGGGGATCAGATAGAACTGACACCCACATTCACTTTATATAACTTCTATTCATCTCCAAATTAATGGCTGCAATATGACTAATTTCTCCTTCCTCAAAGTTTTCCTGTAGCTTCGAGTGTTGCGGTTTCTCGAAGTGAACCTCCCAACATACTATTTAATGAAACTTACGTTGATTTTCTTGTAATCGCTGTAAAATTAATCTGAAAAATGCTTTTCATGCTTTCGGAAGATACAATTGAAAATATCTATTTTAAAGCCTTACGCATCTTTTAAACATAATGTTGTTGTTCTGTTTTTAAGATTATTGAGCTTAAAAGTTGCACATGTGTGATCGCGATGTGATTTTGTCAAGTTATTACGGTAGTCCAATGATGTTCGAATTTCAAAGCTATAAAACCCGCTGTTCTGGTGCTAAAGTTCTCCTCCTTTTACCCCAAAAAGACGTGCCTTCTTAACTACGAGCGTCCACCAGCGAGAATGTAGCACTCACCTCCAAACAAGGTGCCGGTAGCGACAGGTCCGTAGGGTGTCTCCATGACCCCCATTTCAATAGGGTGGACTGCAGGTTCGAACTGATCCAAGGCGCGGACCGCTCTGTACAGATGCTCATTTAATCAGCTTATACCACAAGGTTACATAATGTACTTGCAAACAAATTAATCACGTTAATAATGATAACATGTACATAAACGCTCCAGTTCCCACGGTTTTTGTAAGCAACCCATGAGTAAAAAGTGTAATACTTTAACAATTTTTCCCACATGAAGCAACTATTGGATTTGATGTTACAAAAGCAAATTAGAGAGAAAAAATTAAAAAGCAATTTAATGGCTCCCACGATTAGCACACTCTGTTCCAGCCGACAAAGAATTGAAACAAGCATGAATCAATTTTTCATGAAGATATTTATGCTAGGTGTAGGATATGTCATCACTTAGGTCAATCACCAGGGCTATCAGTATCTAAATAACTTCTAAACGTTCCGCTTCAGTTACATACATATTTGTCGAATAAATTCAGAATGGACCAAGTAAAAATTAAGAGATTAAATACATAATTATTAAACTCTGGATGCGAGTCAAAATGAAATGGTCGCTCGCGTGGGTCTACTCGCACTCTACCCGACACGTGAGCGAGAACGTGCCTCCGCTGACTAGCGTGTCCGAGACATGAGCTTGTTTCCTGCCATGCTTTCAATAAAAACTTATCCTACTAACTTAAATCAACAATATAATTTTCTACTATGAGACTTTATTTCCTATGAATCTCAATTAATGCGTTCGGTTTTAGGAATAGCTGGAAATCCGGAAGTAAAGTGTATAATTTTTGGCTTTTAATTTTAAGTTCTCTGAGTTAATTCCATTGCGAATTGTGCATGGTAAAATGATCAATTTAAATCCGGCTTACAGATTGACACATAGTTTACCAAAACTGTTCTTTTCTACGTAATTCAATACTTTATTAAAATTTATATGCGTTATAGAATCCGCTGCTCCAAACTCACCGTAACAGGACGTTCCAATTTCACAAGCATGTTATATTTATATTTTTGTTGTATAAGCTCAGTTAAGCTTGTCCTTGTGTCTTCATGTATAAAACACTTCCACAAAGAATTCTTACCGGACTTCGTATATAATTTATGTGCTTGTTAGTACTAAACTTTCCTACATTATGCTCAGCATTGCTATAACTGCATTTTTAGCTACCTTGTCATGTAGCATTTATGTTGAGTTTCATAAAAGGCGAAACTCTTTCATGGGACTGTAATTATCGCATGTTATTACAACTGGAATTAGGAATTATTAGGAGTATAAATATTAATGACGAACGCAGACACCATACTTTGGAACGAAATTCATATATTGACTGCTATAGATGTTTTGAAAGATTATTAAAATGCCCCTTAATTTTCAATTTTGTGCCTAGAAATAACTCAAAATTGGCCCTGGGAGCCGAGAGAAAGAGCTGAAAAGTGAGAGTGCTGGAATGCGTGTGATGAGGTACAAGGTCCTTTAAGTATTGTTAAAACACTTGCTCTCGCCACTACAGCTAATGTCATCCTTTAGTGTGAAATGAACTTCATCATTTTTAAATACAATGGACTCTCGGTAAACGAGCAGCTCGGTATACGATTATTACTATTACCAAGTCATTTTACAAACCTAATTTTGCTTCATTAACTAACAAAATCTCCGTTAACGAGCTCCATCACCGACTTGCATCTGCGATGGCGTTCGCCATTGAATCGCCGGCAGAACTTACACGAAAACAAAGTAATAAGAATAACAAACTGCATTGCAGAAGACTGTAATAAATTGAAAAGGAGTTCTGTTCACTACGTAGTTATCATCTTTAAGGTAAATGGTACTTGATGTAAATAAAGAACTCAGTTAATAAAAATAACTTTGTTTTCTGAATTTCTGGTCAATCGATAACGACTTCAGCGATGACAGTATAGACGAAATTTGAGTGTCTATTATCGTATTTTTTCTTAATTTTAGTAATCTTTTTGTTTTTGTCTATCATATCATTGAAAACTTTCGTAAATTTTATGACTGTTTTGTTCTCAACAAATATTTTGAGCGTGGGAAAAGTTTGATAAATTTTATATTAATTAAAAAGTAAGTTATGCGCTTGGTTTCCGAGTATTTTGGCTCACAAGCTCGGTCTCCGAACTCATCATACACGTTAACCGAGCTTCCACTGCATTTTGTTCTGAAGAATGTGAAAGCTGTAGTAAATTATATCTGTCTAACACTAACCCGAAAACAATTGCGCAAGACTCTTTTGGAACGTCCGTCACATGAAGCGTTGTAGAGACAGGTTTATATAGGCCTCTTTTTTAGCAAATCTCTTTGCTGGAAAAGCAAACGCAAGAAAAATAGAACTCACTCAGCTGCGATGTCTCTCTTAACCCTTGACGACCTGACGATTGTAGCGAACAAACGATGCATGGCATTAGTGACAGACATCAGCGAAATTCTAAGCTGATCTGCGTGCGAATTTCATTCCAGTAACCCTCGAACATTTAACGAGTAATCAGTAGTCGCTAGCGTGAGGCTCGATCATCATGAATAACCCCACAATAAAACATGTATCTTTAGTGAAATAAGACCTCCACAAATATTTTCAACCCAAGCCATGACTTGCACTGATATAAGTTACTTGAAACATAAAATAGCAGTCAGTTATGATTCTGTATTGTCATATTACGTGAAATTTATTGAGTTGCAAAAATTATATCTCATACTTTTAATATGTTTACTTTATCATCAAATTTTGTGTAAAAATGTCAACACTATGAAAAATTTACTCACGAGGATGAGGATGATCTTGAAGAAGATGAACCTGAACTTGAGGAAGATGTGCCCCAAACACTTCTTTTGTTGCGGTCACCTCTGTTATTGCGGTTGATGGTGCCGTCCCAGAGGTCATCTGTTATATCTCGAGGGTAGGTGTCAGTGCTGTGCGACATCAACATGTGCAGCCCACACTGTCCAAAATAAAGAATGATAAATATATCCGTGTCAGGATGTCAGTATTATAGCCGTATTTTTCGTTAATGAAGTGTCACTGTTCATTGATACACTTCGAATGGGATTAACATATACTGGGTGACAAACTGGGAAAATCAGTACCGCTACATCATTTTTACTTCCCAGGAGTCTGAGTTAAGAGTCGTGTATCGACGAATTTATTGAAGTAGAAGCTGGTATTTATCATAGAAAATTAGAAACCGTGGCCAATTTCCGAACAAAAAAGTAAAAAAGACAAACCACTTTTGAAAGCACTAACATGTTTATCGGACTTAAGAGTTACCTCTACAATAAATCAGATGATTTAATTTTCTGAAGACCATGGAAGGATCTATAATATAACATTAAAATTATGAAGCGTCTTATATTGCAAAACCCAGAATAGAAGTACTGAAGTAAGTACATTTGTCACTTCTTCTTTGATGCGGAAAAGTGTACACGCAATAACAGCTAATTTTCTCGATTTTGCCATCAAGAAATCCTCAGAAGTCAATCAAGAAAACAGTCAGTAACCTCCTCTCGGCCATCGTAGGTGCCAACGGGCACGTCGTAGGAGGGGCGGAGGATGGTGTCGACGAGCTCCTGCTTCTCGCTATCCTTGTCCAGCTCCCCCACCACATAGTCATGCATAGGCGACGTGGTAGGTCGGTACACTATGCCGTCCGTTCTGTACCTGCAGTTCACAAATTAATGATTCAATATTTATCAGCACTTTACATAAACATAAAGGCAAAGTGTGTTAAAATGAAATTATGATGATGAAATGAGCATGAAATAGTATAAATCCAGAAAGTACAGTAAAATAAATCTAATGATACCGCTATTTTCCTTTACCTCATCCAGAAACACATTAATATTGGAAGGAAGTATGTAAAACATCAAGATAGTATTCCCTAGCCCTTGCTTGTGTTCTCTAGTGCCCTGAAATTCTCAACCATGGAGTAACCATCTCATCTATGATATACATATTTGATATGTATGACATATTCTTTTAATTAAACATGGCTTCATCATGATAAATTTGGGAAGAATCATGCAGGACTCACAATCAAAAGGTTAAATAAATTGGGAGAATAAAATTTTCAAGCTTCTTTTTGCTCGTTTGAGCTCTGCAAGTCACAAATTGTTGATTTATAATGGATTTTCAACAGTGCAAAAAATGCCGTGAATCCATGCAGAAACCATCTTATTGAAAAAATTTAAAATAATTTTAATGTATTGTATATTACATTAGTTCATGTTCTAGCAAACGATATACACACCTGCCCACTGCTGTTAGTAGATGTAAATTTGGCACAATGCCGTGTAAGTTTCATCAGTAGCTTCATAAATGTAACCCTGGATGAACTCAATTTTAGCCAATGAAAGTACTATGAAGTCCATGATTGACGATGAAAGTATTTATTATTTTTCAAGACAAATGATGCTCTTAATTCACAACTCCAGAAGCATAATCACTTACCTGTTAATAAGCATTTCCGCTTCCTCATCCATGTTGGTGTACGAAGACAGCCTCTCGTACTTCTCAAGCAAAGCAATGAGGTTGTCGAGGGTGTTGGGCATCATGTTATCCAGATCCATGGTGTAGCATGGGTTGTAGTTGAAGATTACGTCTCCTAAGAAAGTTGTATTTTTTATGCCTATTTAAAATATAGTTCTGATACTTTTTTATTAACACCGGATATGAAAGTAGTTCCAGTACTGAAATTTAAGCGATTTCATGCATGATTCACTCTAATAATCCTGCTCTTTTAAAAAAGGAATTACCAAATTTTCATTGAAATAAGTGAAATAATAGCTCGTGAACCTAGTTCACGTCTTTTTTAAGGTCTGTAGGCATGGCATCTACCACACTCTACAATGTTCAAAATCAAACTCTATACTTTTGGCTTTTGTCAATGAGAAAAATATAAAATTCAGAGTAATTAAATGAGCCGACTAATTATTCCGCTGACGCAGTGATTGAAGCTGCGTAACAATGGGTTGCGTGCTCCATAATCCAGTGAACGCACGGCCAAATATTGAGCATTGAGTCCACCCGTTACGTGATCTGCACTATTAGGAGTGCATGCTTCCTTCACTTGCCGCATACTTGCCCCCGCGTCACAGACGGAGACTCATAACCTGCCACTGCTTGAAATGAGAGTAAGACCCTAACGTACGCAGGGCCCACGTACCGTTCTGCGCAGCCACGACCGCCAGGAGCAGCGACGCCACCACCAACTCTCTCATGGTCAGCCTAAGAGAGAAAGAAAGAAAGAAAGCAATAAAGAAACTTCATTTCCAGTCGAGTATACGATACAGATACATTGGATTTTAAAATTCTTAACGTTAAGATCTTAAGAGTAGTGACAATGCTTCAAGGGAAATCCCCGTCCTCTGCATTGCAACTTAACACGTTGACTCCGAAGTGGTACCTATGTGGACCACTTAGGTTAGGTTCTGTAATTTTTTTCAGATCCTTCTAGTGACTATGCGTACAAAGTGAAGATTTACACCAGTCAGGCAATCGGAGGCAACGTGTTAAAGTAGAGGCTCGTATAGGCGTTTGGAAGTGCGTGGTGGAAGTCTCGTCATACTTCGGGCGTCCAGCGTCGCAGCGTGCTGAACATGTTTCTCAGCCGCCGATGGTTAGGCACAAACAGACCAAAGCAGTTACGGGAATGGAATCCTGGTCTTTCTGCATCAGTAGGGAGGCTCACCAATTAACTAATCTACGACTTCACTAATGAAGGTAAGTGCTTGAAGGAAGACAACAAGAAATGTGCAAACTCTGTTCATTCCCTGTTCCTCCTAGGAAATTCTACTTCGTCTTCCGAGGAACTGTCTGCGTTGTAGCTTAATCATGTGAGGCCGTGATTTGTTTGAACATGCACAAAAAATCAAGAAACAGTTCAAAAAACTGTTTAAATTTGTCAACGCAGTGCTCAATCTCTGAGAAAATTTTTCATTGAATGTGAAGTCGGTCGAGCGCTATGGACCTCTTCTGTCACCGTATGATAGCCTTGCTATAGAGAATGTTGCATATTATTTTGTAATTTCAAAATACAGAATATCAAGGAATCTGACAAGTGCAAAAAGACACTTTTACGTCTTTGCTGATCGTACAAAACAGCATAATTCAAAATACAATTTAAAATCCCTTGAAAATAACAGCTATCGGTGATATGATTCGTCGATTCAAGTACTTGCACTCGATATAACGTATTGTATACATAACGTAAGTCGGAGAAAACTGCAAAGTTTGAGGATTTTGCACTATAACCTGACTAAATGAATGTTGAGTTAGTTTACGAGAATTTTAGTTTCATTTGGAAGATAACAAACCTTGCACAGGATTAAGAAAAATATCAAAAGCAATATAACAGTTTTATTTTGCATTGCATACGCAGGTACTGGTAAACTTTATTTTGGGCACATTTGCTGGAATTTTCTTCAATTTTAATAAAAAGAGGAGAGCAAAACACACTGATAAAAACTTCATTATAATGCGAACGTTTCGGGCTAACACCCATCATCAGCTTTTCTTAAAAGAAAATCTAACATATACCACTGAAACAAAAAAGAAAAAGATGTAAGAA